>JAJJMA010029487.1:0-13450 GCA_023529015.1 Papaver nudicaule
ACTCACTAATTTGATCTAATTTAGCTAACATTTGAACTACTTCCGGTCGTTTATGCAAATCAGTACCAAATTAAGTTATTAGGATCAATGCAGTTAGCGCTACAATTATAGTGAATGCACCACCCTTGTGGTGGTTGATCCCACAACTTCTGCTGTTGTTATGCTTTCCAGGACTGCTACGGCTGTAGTAGGGATAGGGATAAATCGGATATATACCCCCACGAGGCACATAGGAACCACTACCAGTACCCCGATTGTCACCGCCTCTGGCACCACCCCTACTGCTGCTACCACCACGACCGCCACTACTTCCGTGACCACCACCACCACCGTGTCCACCACCACCGCCTCTTCTCATATATGTGGTAATCTTTTTGTTGCTCTCATAATCTTGAGGTGTTACACGATGGAGCAGATTCTTGGCTGAACATTTCAGGTAATTTTTTTCAGTAGAAGTTCACATAATAAAAAAAAAAACTAAAACATGTAAAGGGATGAAAGAATGTACCTGCAACTTCTATGCATACACATGATAACAACAAGAGGTAAAGGAGAACTGTTTTTCGTTTCATCGTTCATCTGATTTTAGTGTAATTTCTTCAATCTCAAGCCTCTGATATATTGCAGAACTTATTGAGGTGTATTCTATCGAAAATGATTTGCAGATGTTCATTAGTAGTAGAAATATTTTGGAAACCAAAAACCGAGTAAAGGAAACTCTCTTGTGAAGTAAACTATATTTAACCATATCCTACTCCTAGCACGTTAAAAGGATTCCTTCTTGTAGGAAAGGACAGCTTGGTAACAGACCTCTTTTACAGCATTAGTCCATACAGCTTAATATACATTATATTGCTTCTGAAAGTGTCCAAGTTATATGCTCTTTATGCAAAGTATGGCACACTTTCCCTTTATTGTTAACGCGGAATTTATGATTTAGACTTTAAACATATCTCCATTTTTTTAGTAAGTTAATAAGCAGTACTAATTTCCCAGACACTTCCTGGAAGCTTACAGGGGAGTTGAAGCCATTCAAGGAGATCGATATAGTGATGTTGACAAAACCCCTGTGCCAGAAGTAGTACTTGTTCTTAATATATCCATCCCATTACGACTCTCAAATGCGCAAAATGGAATCTCCAACCCAACATTCAGATTCAAAATTACATCTAAAGGTGAGTTGCAAATAGAAGAAGCCCGACATTCAGATTCAAAACTTGAAAACTCGCTGATTCAGTAAAACTTGATAGTGTTTGATTAATGTAGTCTTTAACTTTAACCTTTTTCGACGTCTACAAGACTACAATGCAGTCCAAGAGAATGAGAAAAGTAAGAAAATAGCAACTAAGTACGCTTAGTTTTGACATTTTATATTACAGTGCAGCCAACAAAGCAAATCTATAGCTCAAAGGTAGGAACTTGATCAATGGGAGTTTTGATGGCCTTATAGATAGTTCTTTGAATGATACCTCTATATGGGTCCTTCTCTCTATTCTTCACCAAATATGACATTAAGCTTTCTACCTCTGATTTTATCTTCATGTACATTGCATTTGCATTGTCTTTGTCTTTCATTTCTTCTTGCATCCCTTTTGTTTCAATTGGCTTTCCAAATAGGTAATAGAACCGTCCTGGTATCTTTGGTAAAACACCCGGAATGAACAGGCCTTGATTCGCAACCTCCCCCTTTGCGTCAGCTCTATTAACCAGGACATGATTATAATTAAAACAAGTTGTTCTTACTCATTCAACAAAATGAAAGTTAACTAAGAGAACAACAATACTCGAAATACCTTATATTTTTAGTATCTCGGTTACTCTCTTTTATGAGATCTCGTACAAATGGAATTTTCATTTGGTCATCATAATCCAGAACATACTGCAATCAAAATCAACAAACAAATACATTAATTGTGAGATGGCAAGAAACAAACATTTCTTAGAAGACTGCTATATCGGAACAAGGGACATGCTTACTTGGGTTATATCATCTTCTCCAACAACTCCAAATGGAACAATTGTGGCCTCAAATTTAGCTGCCATTCTCACAAATTCAGGTTGGTCTGGCCAAAAACACTTATATTCTTCACCCTGCAAAGAATTCACAGCACACCATCAATAAAATGGAAACATCTATTTTTCTACACCAACTATGTCTTTGGCGTATAGTTCCGGAGTGACCTTACGGTGAAGAGCCTCTCGTGCACCACCAGGATATAGAAGAACAAATGACTTGTTGGAGAGTAATCTATATAAATTGCTTGGTGAGACAGGTAATGCACCGATAAGAGTCAGAAAGTCAAATATAGAGAATTCATTCAGTGAAGTTTCATTTTTCAGAGAAAACAACACTGGGTGTGCAATACCGCGGAGTGGAACCTTTTTCTCCCTCACGAATTCTCCAGCAATTGAAGCCAGTTCAAGTCCCATCAACATGTGATAACCTACTAGGAGGACAGGGCCTTTATCAGGAATCCCTTCTAGACCCCTCACAATCTTGCCATCTTCTAGAGTAGAAAGCATCACTGGACTAGTCGCTGTGATGAACGCTCTGCAGTCAATACGCTGATAAGATACAAAGCTAGTGATATGTGGTAGTCCATTGTCTGATAGAATTGTTACTTACGATGACCCTTGCAGGTAAAGGTCTTTGAACTCTGATTTACTAATTGGGATAAAATCTGAGACATGATCATGTGTTTTAGAATGACGATACATGTGGGTAGCTTTAATGAAAGACAACATATTTAGACCATCTTCCTGCACATTTTCAGGTAGGTTACGAGTTAGAACCAATAACAAAACACAGCTCTTCAGCCTGTTCTATAAAAGGAGTGCATCATTGTCACTGCAAAAGGATTCATGAGATTGACGGCTGTTTACCGGAATTTTTAAGCAATGCTGAGAAGGGTTCAATCAAATTTAAGATATATACATACCAATAGAAGGGTGTGACCATTGTCCTTAAAATACCGAACCTTGCAGTTCTCTAAGGAGCTCCAAAGCCGTTGCGCTTCATCTCCACTGGGTAACAAATTATCCTTCCCACTAATAAACAAATAGACTGTTAATCATTTTATTACAAGTGCACAATATCTTTCGTAGATAAGGAATTCAAAGATTGAACTTCTGAGAACTATCCATCTCAAAACTACAGGAATAGACACCTCGCAAGCACTAGCACTTCAGCTTTAATGGCATGTAACCGAGAATTTGCAAAAGCCGCAGCAGATTTAAGCAGCTTTAATTTCCAAACAAGTGTTTTCTTCGGCATTATATCCTCCAAACCCTGCAGGAAACGGTGCAAGAATCAAACTATTTCCATAAAAGGCAATTGGGATTGTTAATGTTCTAGATACAAAATCCTTTAGTGGATGAGAAACATAAACCGTTCAGAAATTAAACCTCCAGTGAAAGTCATTCTTACTGATAATCGCGGTAACAAAGCATAGAGGTTTCCGAGCATTTTCTCAAGTGTCTGTGCAGGAAAGAGCTCATTTTCAATATTGGCTGTCAAAATCTTTACTGGGTTCCCTGGAACAATGAAGAAAACCATAATTGCACTGCAACTGTGACGAAATTTCTCAAGAGAAGTTATTTATTTGCAGAAAAGAACATATATAAAAAGCGAATACCCATAAGGATGCTAAGAAAATTAGGAAAGGAGATAGGGAGGCTATCAGGCAAAGCTTCCACAACAGGGAGCAACAGCTGCAATGCTGACTTGTCGAATGACGTTGCTACAACCACAAGAAAATCACAGTTCACTTCACACTTGGCATTGTTCAAGAAAAGGAATATAAATTCTCCTATACTTACCTGGATTCGATAATATGAGTACTAGATCAATAGTAGGGTTACGAGCAGCTACGGCGAGTGCTAAACATCCTCCCACAGATTCCCCTATTAAATAAATTGGTGTATTTGGAAATGAAGCATGCTCAAGCCTTACAGCATTTTCAATGATTTCCAAAAGGCCTTCAGACAAGAAAAATGCCCAATCACAAACATTCATAACATGATGAGAATATGAAGATGACATGGACAAAGATCCCCATAAATAGCTACAAAATGAAAAATACAATAAGCGGCAAATACTGCTAATTGAAAGAAATCTGTATGGATCACTACCTTCAAGTGGTGTGCGATCATTAACAGGAATATGCAAACACCTAACTTCAAAAACCCTGCATTTGTAGCAGAGAACCATTATAAGTGCCGATTGAAACTGTTCCCTGATGCAAAAAAGAGCTTACATGTATGTCAACCATAAAATGGTGCTAAGTAATAGTGCTTAGAAACCATGCAATAGCAATATGGTCTTATATGGGCATGTCAGTAAGGATACAGACTTTCAAAGTACTTTATGCATATTCTCTGAAAGATTTCGTATACTAACTTCCCAAGGGATTTGTGGTGCAAAATGAGTCCCCACCCAGTACCATCCAGTCCTGCCAACAGAAGAAAACGATAAATCGCCACGCCAATCAAGCTCTTCTTAAAGATTTCATAAAATTTTCATTACCAAACAACAGCATACCTGGCAAGAATAGAAGAACAGGGGAGTCCTTAACTGGATTTCCACATTCCACCGGACAAAACCATCGAGGTGGACCATCATCAGTCTTCTTAACCATTTCCCTTGATATATCAAGATAATCTCGTACACTTGTAGTTCCATAGCCGTCGTCCCATAACGCTCCCAACTCGCTATTAGTAATTTCTTCTGCCTGTTTCTCATCGGCTATAGGGCTACTAATTCTATCTTTTGGTTTATTGATTCCTTGAGAACCTGACGATGAATTCGATTTGCCAGTAGCTAATGTGCGAAATCGAACGCTAACCAGGATATTGGATTTAGTATTTACACGTAATAAAGGTGAATTTAAATTAGAACAAGTGAAGAATGTTGCTATTGAGGCCATAGATTTTGCAAATAAACCAGACACAAGGAAAGTACAGAGGAAGTGAAGTATGATATAGCCTTGAAAGAAATTGAATGGTCTAATATGATATGTGTGCCGCTCTGTATCCCGAGGAAATAATAAGCTTTTATAGGGAAAATTAATAATAGTTCCTCTCCACACTTCCCCTGCTCTGCCAATTTCAAGTATTGAAACAACCTCTAAAATAACTAGCTACTCAAGTAACTCAACCACTTTAACAAAATTCAGTTATAAGGAAAAATGAAAAATGCATGATTTATTAGGCTTTCGATTTTCTCCAACAATAGGGGGATAGGAACAACCATTGACTTTTGGCTAAAATGATGGCCTGAGTAGGGTGATGACAGAAACAGATCCAAATAAAATAGTGAATGGAGAATTTCATTTCCGTTTTACCTTGGTTGCTTTATCAGATGTGCAAAACTATTACAAGTGAGTTTCACCAAAATGCACTTTCTGGCACTTAATCAAGTGCTGTTTCAAGATTATCTGGCGCGACAACATTATTCTACTAAATTTATACAGATACAAGAGAAAGAACCAAAAACATATTTACAGAAAAAATGACAGTAGTGAAGGAAAAAAAGTGTCTACAGTAGAAAGGTATTACCGTCGTCACTATAGGCTGAAAAAAGCTCATCCAGCTGTTCATCTGTCCATTCAGGGAGTGAAGCTGTTGGCATCTTAGGTACACCTTTTCCCTTGTTTGGGTGATCAAAAAACTTCTTTGAGGTGGACACATGCTGCAATGTATTGCTTGTGCAGTTGAAGTTTTCCAGTGGAGCACGACCATTGAAACAATTGTCGTCTACATCCATTATACATTCCTCATCTTCTGTATCTCCCCCTCTAACGGTCAACTGTGTAGCTTGCTTTGTTACTGAATGTTCCATCAATTGGGTTCCAATCTCTGCTGCAGGTTCAGAACTACTACCACGGTGAGATAACCATCTTGCTGCTCTGCTTTCTTCCAATTGTCTTCTATTATTATCATCATCTTTTAACATTTCTTTGTTTGTATGTCGTCTAGGTACCTCACTCGTTAATCTTTCTGGTGATCCCAATCTCACAAATGACACCTTCTCGGCCATCTCTGACCTAGTCTTGTTGTTACATTCACCTAGTGAGGCAGTGAATAGTAATGGACAAAATCATCAGTACAGTTTCCTACCCCTTAACTGAGTACTCATGATTTAAATGATTAATAACATGGCCAGATGACTTTCAAAATAAATGTCATTTTTCAACCCCAGATATGAAGTCATGGAATTTAATGCCGCACAACATTGGTAGTTCTTACAACAGATGGAAATGGTCAATTCATTAGCTGTTGAATACTTAAATCACTCAAAGTGAGACAGAAGTTCAGAGGACTTGTGGGGGATGAAATACTAAATCCCGCGATTCAGCAACATATGACTTACCAATGGGACAGGCGGAATTAACATGCGATACTAAAAACCCTTTTGTTGGAGGTCCACTGTAGTCCTTCGAAATAACCTGTTATCCAAGTCAGATGGTTGAGTTATTATTATTGGTAGCTAGATCACTGAATTTTTTAAGTGATTACCCAGAGAAACTAATAGAGAGCATCCATTCTTGTCAATCACAATATTCATTGTTCCCAGGGCCCCATCACATTAATATCTATGCTTTCTGCAAATCACAGGTAAAGGGCACTCGAAAAAGGTACATGACTACAAAGTGACAATGTAAAAACTACATACTGATTTTTCAGCGACAAACAAGACCACGATAACTACTCAGAATGCAAAAGAAGAATGGTTTCCAAATTTGGAGAGAATATCAACAAACCTATCTTAGGCTACTACAATTTAGAACCCACCATGTAGAAAACTGATTATGATTCTGGAACCCAGTATAAAAACTCTGAAAACAAATTATATCAAAAAGCATATATGTGCAATGTAAACAAATCCAATGCAAACAAATTAATATAGAACACCCCAAATAATTTCCAAGACAATATGACTCAAGAATTTCGTCACAGCTAATTCAATAGAAAAGATTATGCACCTTGACCAAATTCGGAAGTGTGATGTTGAGATAATGCCCCGTCCGCGAAGGCGAGAATGCAACAACCTGAAATTACCTTGCTTCAGTAAGTCACCTAATGTACATATGATTTGCCTTGTCGTATAACTGCTGCAATCCAAGAAAACTTTACAGTACCTCCTTGAGAATTAATACACAGCCAACAGCAATATCGTTTCCATACTCGCTTTCCATAACTTTTCGATGAATATTGGCACCAATATTACCTGTAGGATCCTGAAATACATATATTAGATTCATCAATATCAATAACAACCCCCTCAAAGAAATCTCAAAACGTATTAAAAACACACATTAAAATCATCACCTTTAGGGTTAAACTTAGATCACCAAGACCACTGGGTTTACAAGATTTAACAATGGCAATAACCTAATTATCCATCAAGATAACATTAGTTCACAATAACAGTACAAAACCAAATGTGGGTCTTAAAATGATGTATAATTAGACCAAAAAATCACTAGTAAATTACCAAAGAAACTCTTTTTGTGGTCTTGATTGAACCCAAGTTTGTTATACCCTTTTCAAAACCCATACCGAATTCAACAGCACAAACCCATGGGTTCCGTTTAAAATCAGGATCATTTTCACCCTCATCTTCTTCTCCATTCATTCTTCTTATAAATTCCTGAGTAGGAATTTGAATTCGACTACTATCCCTAGCTGCTGCTCTTCGATTCATAGTAGCCTGGAGTATTCCTGCTGGACCAGGAATTAAACGACGATTACTAGTCGACGGAAGGTCAGCCCTTTTCTGGGTTAAGGTTTTCCTTTGAGATTCTAGGGTTCTTGATTGAGAACATGGTTCAAGAGAGGGAAAGATAGTGTTGGTTTTAGTCTTGTTAGGGTTTTGTGAAAGAGGAAGAGGAAGAGGGCGTTTGCAAGGAAGAATAGTGGAAGAAGGTCTTAGAAATGAAACAAGATCAGAATCATCGACATCTAAATCTTCCCAAGCTTCATCCATGTCCATGCTTTTCGATTTTGTTCGTCTTCACTGTGAAAAAGACCTAGATTTGCTTTCTCTATTTCCCGCCTTTCTACGCCTTTTTGTTGTGGGCTTCTCGTATAGGCTCAAAAGTTTTTTGTGCAAGGGTCAGAGTATTCTATTTCTGGCACCCTAAGCTCAGAACACGCGTCAACCAGAATGTTTCCCAATTTTGGAAGCAATCAAATGGTGCAAAGATTACAACTAGCTTACTCATGTTTGCATAGAGATTGATCTCAAAAACATCTCTAACTATGTCAACAATTCTTCAACTACGATTGTTGGAGAAAATGAAGTCATCCGGCTTGATGTTATTAATATGTTAAAATCTGTCAAAATATGATAGTGTAGTTTCGTTCCTAGATTATGTAGTAAAATTGTTGATAAGTTGGCCAAATTCAGTAAGAGGTTTAGCATTTCTAGAGTATGTCTTGTTAAGCCTCCGGACATTATTGAGGGTCAATTGTTGTTAGACAACCAAAACAATTTAAGTTGATACAATTCAGCTTTTGTATCAAAAAAAAAAAACAATGTTGAAAATATGGCTCCCACACATGAGAAATATGAAACAACGGCTAAATTTAAAGGTTAGTGAAGACTTAGTGTGAGAGTATCGAAGGGGAAATGATATATTTGGTTGGTATTAACACTTTCGTCGAATGATCAAGCAGAAATTCTTCCCGACCAAATGATAGAGGCCAAGTAGTTAAAGTTTCCTGACGTAAGTGAGGCCTTTGAGGTTTGGTGTTACATAATTGCAAAGAGAAGGTTGTTGGCAGGTTTTGAAGACATCGAACCACAATCAATCTATGATCGTGTTGTGTCATTTTATTTTTTTACTCGGTTGAACCTAACACTGTACTATTTATCTAAATTTTTCTTGTCAATGAAGTTATTTTTAACAGTTCAGAGAAGATAACAAATGGGAATCACCTGAAATATTAATTAAAATCAGTCATCAAAATTCAAAACCTCTAAATAAATTCTCTTAAGCTCAAACTAACAACGAAAAGTTCGAAAAAAAAATAATTAGTGACACTAGAGAGGAACAAACAGTCATAACTAAATTAATGAATGATTAAGGACATGCCTCATAAACAACATTGCACCACTTTGCTCCTCTTTGATTATGAACATGAAAGGATGATCTGCTACGAAATCAACAGAAGGAGGGAGAGGTTTAGATTCATACATAAAAAACACATTGCTTGCCCAACAATAGATGTAGAAGCTGCAACTTCGGTTGTTCTTCATCAATTTCAACAAACACTTATGATAAACATTATCAACATGAATACAATCAATATTCACATATTAGTCATCTCTGCCTTTGATTTATCAAAAAGCAAAACTAGTTCTACTTTTATTTGAACACTTTTTGTAGGGGACATATTCTCATATTTACTCGAGTGGCCCAAAGGGCAATCTCCAAATAGACGTGCATACGGAAAGTGATCGGCAGCACCCATGCCAAGACACACTAGAAGACGGAATGTAACATCTTTTTCCATATTTTGGCGGATACGATCCACTTGAATACAATACCCACGACATACAATCAAAATTATATTTTATATGGAATTATATTCAGTTTCATGTAATTTTTTCGCTTATACAATTTGATAGTGCATAGGGTTGACATCTTTGTGATGCAGTACATCTTTCATACTACACTTCTTATTTTGGTTTCCTTATTTTAATCTACTCTTAATCGAGTAGTTCTTGTCTTCCAAGACTTTGTTTTCCTAGTTTAAGTTGATTTCCTTTTCTATACTTAGTCGGTTAATGTAAGCCTATATATAGGCTATTGATTAGAGACATATAACTTTTATTCAACCTTTATGAGAATTATCTTAAACTACTTGCGTATTTTCTCTTCGTATTTCGTGCAACTTTGTTTGCTTTCAACCCTATCGTCCTAATTTAGTTGGTATTTGAGCAACAGTTTTAGATTCTCATCTAGAACTCGATCCTGTTATCCTAGCTTCCGCAAACCTAGTTCTTTTTTATTTACAAAAAAAAACACAAAAACACCTAAATTACTTTCTTCAACAGCCTTTAGTTTTCTTGTTCAGAACTTTAAGTTTTCCATGGCAGATAAACCAGTTACGCAAGCAACACTTGATGCTACAATTACTAAACTTGAAACTAGCATCAAAGGTATTAAAACTAGCATCACAACAGAGATTGAAACTAGCATCAAGAATCAATTTGAAGCAGCCATCAAAACTCTTACTGAAGCTTTCGATAAGAAATTTGTAGCTTTCGATAACAAACTTGTTGTGCATGAAGACTTCATGAAAAAGGTGGCGAAATATACAAATATGAGTGCTGAAGACATTCCGGAATTTGAAGAAAAGAAAGAATAACAAGAAAAGAGAAGGACAGAAGAAATAAGGTTGAAGTATAGTCAGAATCCATATCGAACTCTGCCAAAATACAAGTTGAAAGCTGACATCCCTAACTTCCATAGCAGTTTACAAATTGAAGAACTGAAGGATTGGTTTTATGAAGTAAAAGCGTTTTTCAAATTCATAGAAGCACATGTCCATTCTAAGGTAAATATTGTTGCATGTAAACTCAAAGTAGGAGCAGCAGCATGGTGAAAGAAACTTTGTAAGATCATTTCAAATATGGTAAACCCCCTGTGCGTAATTGGGAAAGAATGAGGAATTTGATTAGAGATAAGTTCTTGCATAGAGATTTTAGACAACAATTGTTTATCAAACTTCAGAGTTGTCGACAAGGAACTAGACTTGTTGAAGAATATGTGGTTGAATTCTACAGTCTTACTGCACGTAATCAGTTGAATGAGTCAGAAGAGCAATTAGTTGCACGTTTCTTTGAAGGTTTAAATAGGCTTATCCAACAAGAATGACTTAATCAGTCTATACTATGGTTGAAGCTGGTAACCAAGATGGTTCTTATGGTGAACCAACTTATCAAGAATGAAGTTATAGCTTACCAGTCCAACAGCAACCAGTAACCAACTTTCACCATTGATTGATATACCACCTGCTAAACTATCTCAATCTACTAACCGTCAGGTTATTACTCCAAACACCCGCATTAATAAGTATCAACAACAGTTTCCTCCATCCAAACCTTAGAATGCTTATTCCATGTTTAGAGGAGAAAAATGTAACAAATGTAACCAAACTGGTCAGATCTCTAGTGATTGCCGGGAAATTCCATGGTTATATTGGTGAAACTCAAGCTCAGGAAGAAACACAAAATGAAGAAGAGTGGGATAATGATGACCATAATTATGAGCATACACACGAATCTTATGGCACAAATTTTCTTGTCATGATTCATCCTATGTTACTCACTGGACCATGTCTTTCACAGAGACATAGTATTTTCAGGTCATAGTGTGCTATTGGAGGAAGGTATTGTATCATGATCATTGAGAGTGGAAGTACAGATAATTACGTAGCCGCAAATATAGTTGAAAAATTGGGTCTTCCGGTTACACCTCATCCAAATCCATACTCAGTGGGTTGGATTAATAGCTCTTCTACTCAAAAGATAACCCATCAATGCTTAGTGAAAATTTCCATTCCCTCGATATGAAGATTACGCTCTTTGGGATGTGATTAACATGACAGTAGCTGACGATATTTGTGAAGCAACGTACGGATGCACGTTCGTGTTCTAAGACCTAGTTAGCTCCGATTGTGTAAGTTTCTTAAGTGATTTTTTCACGGTTGAGGTATAGACAAGTTAGGAATTGTTGCTTGATTTACATGCCATCCTAACTTGTAAGCATATTTCCGCATAACCTTGATCATATATAAAGGAAGTCACTTTCATGTGTTAAACTGTGGAGTACAGTTCGAAACACACACAATATGATAGAGGCTGCAAAGTCGAAGCCATCTCAAGCCTTTAACAGAAACTCATAGGCATGTAAAGGACGTCACCTAGGGGAATCAACTGCGTAGGGTCTTGCGGGATCCAAGAGACGTAAAAAGTGCGACAGTAGCTGATTCGCTTGGAGGTTGGAATCAGTCTCTTCTACATCCCAGACCGAATTCTGATAGTAAGCTAGTGTTTGTAGACAACTTAATACTGATCGGTATTCAATCTGGAAGCTGGATTGCGGTTTCCTCGTTAAAAAAACTTCTGGTGTCTTGTATGCTTTACTTTCTGCATTATATCTCTGATTATATAATTAAAGCAATCACAAGTAGTACGTTATTATAACCTGCAGTTAATTCCCAATCCTTTAGAGGGATTCACCAAGACTTATCTTGCGTCGGAATTGATCACTTGTGATCCAACTCAGGTTATCACAGATTTGGATGTTGATTTTTGAGATCGTTCATATCTTACCATAAGACTCACGAACCCAAACGAAAATTTGGTAATATTTCGGTACCCCTGCTTTCTCATAAACCAAAATAGAATTTGGTACGAAAACTGTCTTGGTTTTCATGCTACAAAACAAATCCGGCTGAACTCTAGTTATGCAGTTCACGAACCGTTTCGCGTTCCAAGACTGACATGATTTCTCCTGGATTTTCTAAGTAGGGTTGTGCAGAAAACCAAGAACCGAACCAAACTGTATCGAGCCGAACCGAAAATTTAAAAAACCGAACCGAATTGGACTGAGAGTTTAACGGTGCGAACCGAATGCTAAAATAGAGAACCGAGTTTTTTCTGTTCGGTTTCGGTTTGATCCTAGAACCGAACCGAGAACCATGGTTCGAACCAATTAACATGAGCCCTTAGATCTCCTATATTTTAGCCGTTCGATTTTGAAAAAACAGGGGTACCGAAATACAACCAACTTTTCGTTTGGGCTCGTGAGTCTTATGGTAAGATATGGACGATCTCAAAAATCAGTATCCAAATCTGATAACCGGAGTGGGATCACAAGTGATCGGTCCAACTCAAGATAAATCTTGGCCAATCCCCTGGATGGATTATGGACCAACTCGACGGTTATTAATAATGTACTTCTTGTGTTTGCTTTAATTATATAATCAAAGAATATAATGCGGAAAGTAAAGCACACAAGACACCATAGATTTTTTTTAAAGAGAAAACTACGACCTGTAGAAAAACCTCGGGACCTCGTCCAGATTGAACACCACACAGTACAAACTGCCTACAAAGTAGCCTACTATGAGACTTCGGTATGGGATGTAGCAGAGACCAACTCAAGCCCTCCAAGCGAATTGGCTACTGTCACACTCCTTACGTCTCTAGATCCCCCACAGATCGTCACGTACTTGATTCCCCTAGCTGACGTCCGTTACAGGCCTAAGAGTTGCTTTAACCGCTGTTAAAGGCTTGTGTCAATAATTCCGGCTTTGCAACCTAAATTATCAACTGTATGTTTGAACTGTCCTCTTCAATTTGACATACACATAGTGACTTCCTTCGGATTGCTCCAGGTCATACGGAAATCTACTTACAAGCGGGGGTTGACAA
>JAJJMA010029492.1:0-12235 GCA_023529015.1 Papaver nudicaule
GGGACGATGCCTCAAGTCAGCTGGTGAGTGAATCCGAACGGAAGTTGGAGGCTGAGAGCAAGGTTAAGCAACTGACCCAAGGGCTATCCGAAGAATGCCAGCGTCGCTCTGCTGATTCGGTCAGGCTTTCTTGAGAACTTGAGCTTGAACGCAAGCGTCGCTCTGAAGAAGTGGCAAATTATGCTGAACAACTATCCAAGGAACGGGAACTTCGCCTTAAATGTCAGGCAAACGTGAGAGGAATGGTGACCGGTTTTGCCCTCGTGCACCATGAGTTAAGACATGGTCAAGCTGTAGCGGAACTTCTTT
The DNA here is from genome assembly GCA_023529015.1 of Papaver nudicaule. Lineage (NCBI taxonomy): Eukaryota > Viridiplantae > Streptophyta > Magnoliopsida > Ranunculales > Papaveraceae > Papaver > Papaver nudicaule. The sequence goes on from JAJJMA010029492.1 coordinate 310, forward strand.
CCCGATCTGCTTTAACTACTGCCTTTGCTACTAGCATGGCCTGTCGAAAGCATGGTCGCTTTCTTTTCAGAACCATTGGTATTGAACCTCCTACTTATGGCCCTATTGGTGCACGTGACTCGGATGATATATCCCCCATCGATAAGTACTTACTCCCTCAGGAGGTATATGTAGCCTTAGTTAGGGATGAGCTTCGGAAGAGGGGCTTACTGGAAAAGTTTTTGAATGGGCCTGGTAATGACGACGACGATGATGATGATGCCGATGATGATTCTAAAGGTGGTGATTCGGGGAATCTTGGCGATGTTGCCGAAGGCACCCAAGACGGTCCAGGCGAATCCGATTATGGTCCCGAGGAGGGTCCTAAAGATGGTGTCAATTGTTCAAAGGATAGCTCTAAACATAATGCTGGGGGAAAGACTGTTGGTATGGTGGATAGTACTTCCCGAAGTCATGATGATTCCATTAAGGGGTGTGCTGTCTGAACTCCAGGTACTGCCTTTGATAAGGAGAGCGATTACTTGTTTCAAGAACCAGCTTTGGCGTATAGTGAAGGGGAAAGTGAAGAAGAAATTGATGAAGAGATTGATTCGCATGATTGTCGAGCCCCAGGTGCTATGTTTGATAAAGGGGGTCATTATTTATTTCAAGAGCCTTCTCGAGAATATAGTGACGAAGAAAGTGAGGAGGAAATCGCCAATGCTGTGGAAATTGCTCCTTCGGGGTCTGATCATTCTCAGCTTCGGACCCAAGATGATAACATCCGAATCGATAAGGGTCTTGCGAGGGAAATGGAATATCTTGGTAACGTTTCTCTTTGTGTCCAACGAAGGCTTTTAGCTTAGTAGTGTTGCCTTTCCTTTTTCGGCTGCGTCCGAGCCATTTGTTTATATACGCACTTTTTGTTGTCGCACTCCATGCCCTGCAGTTATATATATAAAGAATTTATTTGCTTATTTTTCTACTGTTATGCCCCTCCTCGGAGCAGTTTTTTGTTTGGAGGAGGTCCCTTGGCTGTGTAATTCACTTGTAGATGCAAGCTAACTAACTGCCTCGGGGTTCCATCTTCCTCTATAGGTAGATGTTAGTCCCTTTTATCGTCCCCTCGACGCCTGAGAACATGAAGTCCTCGTGGTCGCTTGGTAGTGGGCACGAATGTATCATCGGCCTATGTAGCCTTGATTCAAGGTGTCCACCGCTAACGGGGTGTCTTGTGGGTAGAGGACAGTGCCATATAGCTCGTAGGGCCCTTACGATTTATATGGTCATCAGCTCTTTGCCTGTTATTCGAGGTCTTTACGTTTTTTGACGATTTTTGCCTTTGGCGTTACAGCCTTTTTATTGTTTGGCGATTTTTGCCTTCGGCGTTACAGCCTATTTGGCGTTTTTTGCCTTTGGCGTTACAGCCTGTTTGGCGTTTTTTGCCTTTGGCGTTACAGCCTGTTTGGCGTTTTTTACCTTTGGCGTTACAGCCTTTGCGATGGTGCCTAGCCAAGGGTTTTTTTTACCCGTCCTGACAGGATCTGGAGTTTGATTTCGGCCGGAGTTGCATCAATGAGTGCGATTTTTATTTATTAAATCTTTTTTCGGGTACTTCTTACAAAGGAAGTTGCTTTCTTAGGCTAGGTGTTTCATATGTTAACCTCTGGCCTTCGAGATTGATCAAGCTATACGTGTCGTTCCCCAGTTGCCTCTCTATGACCAATGGTCCTGCCCAGAAAGGTTCTTGCTGAATGTTCTTGCCTTCGCTAGACTCGCCTAGTTTCTCATTCGGAGTCAGGAGGTAGCCTGTTGCCACGAGGAATTGTTCTTTGTTTTCGGGACGTTGGTCCTTTTCGCTGTTGTCTTGTTTCACGCTTGTCATTCCTGCTTCGGTCTCAGCTATGAATTTTTCTATGCTTTCGTCCATCATCCTTGGGTGCTTAGCTTGCCCCGAGCATTCCTTGCTACCTTATTTTGCCTGAATGTCTATTTCATGGCAGGCGCGGGCCTCGTTAGGGTCTCCTGTAATCTCCGCAATCCCTCGTGGAGTTGGAAACCTAATTCTTTGGTGCAAGGTGGATGCTACGCCCATAATGCTGTGTAACCATGACCTTCCCACGATAGCATTATAAGGTGAGTTTATGTCCACTATACAAAATAAGGTTGGCTTCTTTTGGCTACCAGCATGAATTGTTATCATTAGCTCTCCCCGAGGTGTTGATGGCTTCCCATTAAAACCGAATATGTTGTACGAAGAGGGTACCAATGCGGCTTTCTTTCCCTTCATCTTGTCATACGTTTGTCCGAAGAGTATATCCACAGAACTCCCAGGGTCCACCAGTATTTTAGGCATAGCTAATTTTCCCATTTGAAGGGTGATGACCAAAGGATCATTGTGCGTTCTTCCCTCGTTGGGGATGTCTGCTGCCGAAAAGAACACGGGCTGCTTCTGCCACTCTTCTAGACGATTCTTTGTGATCACACTGAGTATTTCTTCTCCCTCAAAGTCCTTTTTATGGATGCGACCTGTTTGAATCCCTTCTAGACCCTTTGTGTGAACAATGAAATTGCAAGCTCCGAATCTTGGAATATCTCTGTCGATTGTAATCACATAAGCTTCATGCTTTGGTTCCTCTTTAGGCTGTGGCTGATTTGGGAGTGGCTTTGGTAATTCCAGAAGATGTTTAAATTGCTCCCTGGCTATGAAGAAATAGATTTGGTCTTGCGCTGTAACGCAGTCTTCGGTTGTGTGCCCGTAAAACTTGTGAAACTGACAATAATCTCTTGAATTTTTTGTGTGTTTCGGCTGATTTCCCCTGCTTCTGGGATATCTTATTTCGTTGGCAAATTCGGACTGCTCTATAATCCGAAGAGCATCTTCGATGGGTACACAAAGCTTTGGAAGTTTTCTATCGTGAAAGGCAGGAAATCCTGGTTTAGGTGTCCCGAATTTCCTGTTTCCTTGTCCTTGTTGGCTGTTGCTTCCTTCAAACTCTCCCCGAGGGTTGTTTCCTCTGCTATCATTGTACTTTCTATTGTCATGGTACTTGCCGTCTTCGAATTTGCCTTTGTTCCCATGGCGACCGCTATCCTCTTGTCTTCCTCGCTTCGACGGGTCCCCGAATTGAGTGTTCATTGCTTGTCCTCGTTCTTCAAGCGATAAGTTGTTTATTGAGTGGACCTGCTTTAAAATTGTTTCCTTTCCCAAGGCTGCTTGTTCTTTAATTTCCTCCAAGGTAATTCACTCCTTCTGGTATTTTCGGAGATCTTGCAGCGTCTCGAGGTTCTTTGAGAAAAGTCTATCATATAGAGGGTGATCTTTATCCATAGCATTGAGGAATGCCCGTACTTTGTCCTTTTCCGTAGCTCCATTTCCCACTTCTACATACTGTTCAGTCCATATGCTCGTCAGACTTTTGGTTGACTCTCCTGGGCGTACCTGAATGCTGAATAGTTTCTCCACCCCTGGCTTGGAGGAGTTGTTGTATAGGAAGTGTAGTATAAAAACTTTGGACAACTCCTCAAAGGATGAGATCGAGCCGGCTGCGAGGTTATCATACCAAGCAAGTGCTTCTCCTTTCAAGCTAGAGGGGAAATATTTACAGAGCACTTCATCTCTATTAGCGTAAGCCAGATAGACTCGGAGATACATTTTAATATGCACGGTTGGGTCTCCCGAACCGTCGAAAATTGATGTGAAGGTGGGCATCGTGCACTTTACTGGAATTGCCAATGAAAGGATTTTCGGGGTTAGGGGAGAGCGATTGACGTCATTCATGGCTTGCGTTAGCTTGATCCTATCACTTGATTGGATTCGGTTGTCAAAAAGTTCTGCTCGGAGTGCCTTGATTTGATCCAACATTACTTGTTGTAGGGCCTTAGCTTCGGCGTCCTTCTTCGTTGGGTTTCCATCGCTGAGTATTTGTATGCTTTCCTTCGAGTACGCTCCAGTTTGGTCCTTTTGCTTGATACTGTGATTCCTTGACCTTTGCTTGCGCCCTTGGTCTTGATGTGCGTTTTGGATACGGAGTGTTCCTTTGGCTGAGATATATTGTTTGGACGAGAGTGTCCTTCGCTGCCTCCTCTGTAGTTGGATGCTGATTTTTCTGCCACCTTTTTGTTTGCTTCGGCTAGCTGCTTTTTTAGCTTTTTTATTTTTCTGTTTTTCAGAATTAATTTTCTAAATCGTGCAGCTCTCGCCGTATTTTCTTCGGTAGGCTGGTGTTCGGGCATGTCATTATCAGGGTTGGCCGCTTCGTCCTCCTCTTCGTCGTTTTCTCCATTCTCTTCATGTATTTGCTGTTGGGGTGGCTCTTCAGCCTCTGGGAATCCCTCTCCCTCTGGGCCTAAGTCCTCTACATATACTTCGTCCTCATTTACTGGTTCTGTGTGTTGGACTGTGCTAGCCGCCACCTCGGGGGATAACCCTTTACTTGTTGAAAACCTGGTGTAATGCTGTCTCGAGGACCCGGTCCCTTGCTTCGAAGATCCTACTCGCTGCTTCGGAGCCTGGTCAGATTTTGAAGCCATTCTGGTTGTGAACTGTCAGAAAACAAAAAACCCGTGAGGTCCAAGGCGGCTATTGCAGTGTACTGTGTCGGCCATGTAAGTCTATACACTGCAACGGTTTTATCAGTCGCAGGTCGTAGTCACCCTTTTTAGGTATATCCCTAACTGCATATTTTGTCCTTTAGCAAGAATCATCTTTCTCAATGGTTTCTTTGACGCAAGTTTATTTCCAAATATAGCAGGTATTTGGAAAACCCAAAAATAAATCTACACACACTTTTTTTTTTCCTAATCGTTTTCTTATAGATGATTTTCATTTTTAAGCATCAGTGACGAAAATCCACTACCATTTTCGAAATCGGTTTTGTGGTGCCAAGGTTTTGAAATCCCTAGTTGATAATCTTACCATCTGATGATTTGCTCATAAAACCCTTAAACACACTAAAGCCTTGAAGGAGCTTTTAGATGCTTAAGGTACTGGAGCTTCTTTCACAGAACAAGCTTTTGAAGATCTTTTGAAAAGATAAGAAAATATGCAAAAAATTTGAAAACCCGAAAAATCATAGGCAAACCCTAAGTTGTTTTAATCAGTCCCTGTTTCTAGCGCCAAACTGTACGAGTAGAAAAGCTGCATAAGTATACAAGGTACTACAGCCATCAGATCTACTCATATATACAGTTATTTAACATGATTCCGTGGTACGAAAATCATAAGAACAATACCGAAGATACATAAATAACAATAATCAAAGACTAAATGTGTGAAGATTTGTATTTATTTCAATGTTGTAACTACATGGATCATAACCCTAAGGAACCAGAGGAGATACAGACCTAATCCCACTCTTGCCGCTTAGGTTCTACCCAAAAGAATCCAACCCTTACAAAGTTTTCCAAGCTCGCCTTATATAGGCCGAGCTTGGGTGGTTTACAGCTAATAAGACAAGAGACTCAATCGTGGTGGTGTCAGTCCTTGTCGAGTAAGGCAGTTCCTTCGGTGGTGCTCCGAAGATGGCTCTAGGGCTTCGGTCCCTCGGTGTGGTCCAAATCTCTTTTCGTCCGAGTCTTCACTCGTCGTGTTTGGTCTCGTTTCTCTTCGGCTTGGACCGAGGATTCGCTGGTGGTTCCTCAGGTGCGGTTCTACTCCTTGGATTTACGACACGTGTCCCGAGGGGTTTTTACCCTCCACAAACAGATTTACGAAGAAAGATATCTTCTCTAGATTATGAACAAGACAATATTACAATTCTCTCTTTCAGGCTCACAATCTGCTAAGCTTGCTTTTGCAATACAATGATTACCTCACAAACTTCTTGTCTAGATTTACTAGATGCCTACCGTCTTCGGTGTCCTAAGCTATGCGCTAGGCACCTCTATATATAGTGGTTTGGGTTTCCCAAAACCTCCTAGGAATCTATTTCCTAATCTAAGAATCCTTCTTTATAAAGAATCCTTCTCTATATAGGAATCCTTTCCTAAATAGAGTTCTTCCCTCAATTAACTTGAGGTCGACTAAGTTCCTAAAGCTAGAAGGAGATACACCTGTATCAATCAATCATCATCTTTAGACTTTTATACATTAATACTTTCCCCTTAGGTTTTTATCACACTCTTTCATTCTCTTGATGTAAATCTGATTGGAAACTATAACTATGCATCACTAATTTTTTCATTTCTCCTTGTTATGAAACAAGATGTTTAGTCTATTAATGGCTTTGGCCTTCTATTCATTGGTGGTTATAGCTTTGGCTTTTTCTGGTGTACTACTTTTAGAAGCAATGATTCCATGGGAGTTCATCTTCACTGAGTTCCTTTGTCTTCATGAATCGGTCCCAAATCAGTATTCAACAGTCTGGCGGCATTCTCAATCAAGTCAAAATCTACGCGATTTTCGCACGTACTTTCCTTTGAAAACTAGTCGCAGAAAGAAACCTTTATCCACTTTCCTCTTTTATCTAACCATTTCTAACCAATATCCCAGTTGGTTATGCGTAGGATTCGGCCTCTCTCATTACTCTCCTTACCGAAAATAGAGCAACTACGAATATCCTTTAGAAATCCCCTAGAAAAAGTCATAAACCCTATTCCCATAAACCCTAATCCCAAAATCCCTATATTATACCATCAAAGTTCTCTCAACATAAACTCAGACACCATAATACCATACCCAAAAATGTCTTCCAGTAGCACTACTCCTGTAACAGAAATCACATCGAAACTAAAGGAGGCCAACATTGATCCAGAGATGGTTAAACAAAAACCCAATACTGAAGAAGAAGAAGAAGATAACTCGGAAAGTACTCTCATTGGAAGATTATGATTGAAGAAAGAATGTCGATTAAGATGGTTGAAGTTTACATTAAGTTCACATGGTCTCAAACTAATGCTTCCTGAGCACATGAACCAGAAGGTGGTTGAGGAAATAGGTGAAACAAGAAGTTATTGCCATTGAACCAAAAACATGATTACCCGATACTGGTGAGTTCTTCAAACTGTGTGTACTGCTGAGCCTTGCTGCCCCATTGAGAAGAGGTATCCTTGTACCTATAGCTCAAGATGGCTTACGTTTTTCCATGAAAAACATCCACACAAAGTTTGTCCTTTTTGTTATGTTATTATGTACTGTCGTCACAAGTGTAAAGGAATGGCTCAACAACTGGAAGCTATACATGCGAAGCCATTGTTACTTAAGAATATGACTGTTTCAAAGAAAGTCACTCCAAGGCCTTCCAAAAGTATTATTCCCAGCACCAAGCAATCAACAAGAAGGAGTGGTAAAGCAGCTGCTTTTGTTCCACCTAAAGATGGTTTAGCAATTGAAGGAATCACCATGATTAGCAATACTTTATTGGTCATTGTTGAACAGAAGATGGAGGACAACTCAACTGCAAGACTAGGAAAAAGACTTAGGACCTCCAATGTACCTATCTCAACTTATTCCCAACATTCCAATGCAAATGAACTCTCTGATGATGATGTGCTTATGATATCAACACCAAATCAAGCAACCACTGAGGATGCAAATCAATTGGTTGAAAATACTAAACATCCTGATGGATTAACTAAGGAGATAGGGGTAATTTCTAAACATACTTTTCCAAACTACACTTCCAAATTTGGTTAATTTTGTTATTTTATCTCTCTCTTGTATTTCTTAATTTTGCATTTATTACTCATACTCATTCATTAGTATTAGGTTGTATATCTCCAATTATTGTTACTCATCATTTAGCCTGGTTGCATAGGAAGTTACTCCTCATCATTTAATCATTGCAATAATTTCTTTGATTTCCATATATTTTGTTCGTCTGTATTTAAGTCCTATAGGTTGTTTTTGAATCCTCTCAAAGCCAGCTTTGACGTCTAGCAAGATGGGCTCCAGCCCAGGGTAAAAATTTCCAAGATTTCCCTAAGCTATTCTGAGCAGGTATTTTGATTGCCCAATATATATTTTAGGTAGTTTTCACTCGAAATCATTAACTTGCTACTTGTTTTCTCTCGATTAGGGATCACACACTAATGGGTCAGGGGCTATCTAGCAAGCATTAATAGTCTAGATATCCTACTCCCCAAATGTAAGTGCTCCACGTGGAATGGTTTAAAACCAAACATTTTTACCCCAATTTCCGACTCTAATTCTATATCCGTAGATTGTACTTATATTTTGGTGGGATAAATTTCTAATTTTATATATCTAAGCCAATAATTGAACAAAAATGATAGGACATCGAAGTTCAAATAGCAAGTTGATGCTTCGGACCTTCGGATTAATCAGTGCGAACATTTTTCTTTTTCATTTTAGTAGCCGAAATTTTGCAATTTCATTTCTCATTAAGGTTAGTATTATACAATCTCTTTTAATTTGTAGATTTTACTTTGGAAAAAAACAAAAAAAACTTAGGATCTATATGTATGGAACTCATTCGTTGCATTAATGAGAGCTTTAAGCTTTTCTCGCCCAGGGTCATCTAAATCTCAGAGACGACCCTGAATCCTCTCACATATTTACTGTCTCATCATATGTCTCAATAAGTATTCAATTGCTTTTAAACCAATCATTAATCCAGAATTGCTTGAAAAGTGTTGACTACTGCATCACTAGGAGTAAACTCATTCCCATCCATAGTATGAAAGTTATTACTTGGAACTGCCAAGGCTTCAATGCCAAGACAACTAGAGACCATCTGCTATACCTTTATAACAAGCATAATCCTGATTTTCTTTTTTCTTTTTCTGAGACCAAGATAAATTCAGGAAAAGTCCTTAGGTTAGCAAAAAATCTTCAGTTTCCTAATAAGGACTTTGTCCCTTCAGTAGGACGTAGAGGCGGTCTACTAATCATGTGGAAAGATGGTTTTGATTTTGAGTTAGTGCATAAATCACAAAATATGATACATGCCCTAGTTGGACACGATCCAGCCAAACCCGAATGGCTGCTCTCATGTGTATATGGCTCTCATCACCTCAAGAGAGAAAAGAGCTATGGGATTACATAAGTGAACTAGGTGAAGTCATACAACAACCGTGGATATTGATAGGTGATCTGAATTTCACTTTCAACAGTGATGAAAGAAATACTAAGTCAGCCTCCTCTAGCTCGAAGTCAGCTCCTGCAGTTCAGATATTAGAGCAATGTGGGATGAGTAGCAAAACCTGTGTTGTTTGTTCTCCAAGCCTCCATTATTTGATCTTTACAAGTAGAATTATAAAGCCAACAACCAAAGAACTTCCAGTTTTTATATGGGATATTAATATGATTATACAGATTCAGACATTCAGTAAAATAGGTGTATGGCCAGATCCTAGTTGAGATAAATGCATTAAATGAGCATCAGGAAAAGCTAATGTCCAATCATTGTTGGCACAAACTCTATCTAGCCTACTTTTGATCTTTCCAGTATCATGCTTGTTACTAGTCCAGGTAAAGGGTTCCCTGTAAACCCTCAGTCAGCTCAATTTGACCAAAGGCTTTGTGTTACAAGGAAATTTCTTGCAGAATTAAAAAAGAAGATTTTCGGGGATATAAATGAGAACATCCAGAGGACATATAACCAGCTTGAGTCCTTACAAAAAAAATGGTCCAACTCATCACACTGCTGAAATTCAAAAGCTAGAAGAAGAGTTAGAAAAGTGGAAAAGCATCACGACTTCTGGAAACAAAAGGCAAATGATTACTTCTATAATGATGCAGATATGAACTCCAAAATGCATTATGTCAATGCAAATACAAGACATGCCAGAAACCGTATAGATTCCCTTCAAGCAGCAGATGGTACTTGCTGTGCAGACAGAGATAGCTTACAAACCCTATTAACAAACCACTTTAAAGATGTCAGCAGCACTTCAAATCCCCAACACAATACAAAGTTCCTCAACAATTTTCCGTCAGTTATCACTGAAGCTGAAAATGCTATGCTTATAAATGTCCCTTCAGAATAAGAAATCTTAGATACCCTAAAAAGCATGGAACCATGGAAAGCACCAGGTATTGATGGATTCCCTCCGAGCTTTTATCAGTCACAATGGGAGATTGTAAAAGATGATGTGGTGAGTTATGTCAGAGCTTCTTCAACAAAGTTTTCTTAATAGAAAAATGATCACACCAGATTGAGGTTAATTCCAAATATATCATCTTCCAATTGCACTCTGCAACACTTCGTATAAAATTATCTCAAAACTAATGGCGAGAAGATTCAAAATTGTCCTGGATAAAGTTATATCTCCATTCCAATCTGCGTATGTGCCAGGAAGGTTGATCTCAGATAATATTTCCTTAGCACATGAAGTAATTCATAAACTCAAAAGAACTACTAATGTAAATGGTGCAGGATATCTCACATTGAAGCTAGACATGAGCAAAGCCTTTGACAGACTTGAATGGAGCTTCATCATTGATGTTATGAAGGCAATGGAATTCTCGGATAAGTGGTGTTCTCGTATCCTTGAATGCATCAGTACAACAGAAATCTTTGTCATATTAAACGAAGCAGATTGTCCCTCTTTTCATCCTACTCGGGGAATACGTCAGGGAGATCCAATCTCACCTAATATCTTCATAATTTTTAGACTGCCCAATTGCCAGATCAATTTGGTTCAGTACTGTGGGTCTCAGCACAACAAATGGGAGCTGGAATTCATTGAAGGAGTGGGTGATTGACTGGTTAGAAGATGATGAGATAGATGACTCCCATAAATGCACTCTAGCTACTATTGCATGGATGATCTAGAAGGAAAGATGTTCTATGGTTTTTGAGAATAAAACCACTAAGCCTGATATTCTGCTGAAACATATTAATTCTTTCTTGGCTTGGAGATTGTTCAAATAAAAACCAAACCACAACAGTTTGGACTGCACCTAGTTTAGTCTTTGTTAAGATTAACTGTGACGCATCTTTTGTTTCTAAGTCTAATATTGGAGGCATTGGACTAATTGCAAGGGATTTTGCAGGTAAACATATCAAGTCGAGGTGCATATTCATCCAATAGGCAGTAGATGCAGAAGAAGTGGAGTGCTTGGCAGCTGAGGAGGCAGTGAAGTGGGCACTCAAAGAAGGATTCAGTCAAGTTGTTTTCGAGTCAGATGCTGAGCGTTTGGTGAAGGCTGTAGCTGGCAACTATTAGTCAATCGCATGGCAGTACAGATGCATTGTTGAAGACATTATTTTCAACCTGTCAAAGTTTAGTTTTTCTAGTCTTAGTTATGTTAAGAGAGTAGCAAATCCTTGTGAAGACAAATTAGCCAAGTTTGCAAGAAAAATAATGTAATAGTTGAATGGGATGGTGACCCTCCTAGCTTCATCATTGTTTCCAAACTGTTCTTGATCATGAAATAAAATCCTTATTCGTATCAAAAAAAAAAAAATGGTTAAGACTCTGCATCTCCCAAGGTCAATGCTGGCAATACCGACGACGATGATGAAGATGTCTAACTGGGAAACGTGTAAACATGATGGTATGCTGGTCTTGAAAAGGAATATATTGTTCATCATGAGGCAATCTACCTACGGCTGGCATATCCATCACTAACACCCAAATTAATTGGATGTATATATAGTTTGTGTTAGGGCATTGTCCGGTCATACCCACTAGCGTTGGTATGTCAAGCTAGTTGTCAGTTTTAGGTGTCAAAACTCAATTCTTGATTTAGCTTACTAGAGTTTAGATTTCGGAATTGGGATATAGACAAAGTAGTAGAGACTTGAAGACGAAGACTGTGAAGACAAAGAAGACATCAATTATTCTTCATCGACAAAAGGTTAGTAGGAGTTGTGACTTTTATGGAAATTCATCTATTCTACTTTCTCTATTCTTTCGAAATATAGTCGACTACTTTAGTAGTGATAATAGCGATTGAGATCGTATTTGAAAAAGAAGGGGTACCGAAATAATACCAACTTTTCGTTTTGGCTCGTGAGTCTTATGGTAAAGAGTTTGG
>JAJJMA010029503.1:1002-25624 GCA_023529015.1 Papaver nudicaule
GGTTTTTTTTTTTTTTTTTCGAAACTTGCGTGTTATATATATATATATAGGACGGGGCTAGGTCGGTGGCGCCACACCTCGTGGCGCTACGATTTTTGGACAACCTCGGATTTTAGCCGAGGTTAAGTTGGTGGCGCCGTGAATATGGCGCCACGGCCACTCGTGCAGATTTTTTTTTTTTTTTTTTTTTTTGAAAACACCACACGTATGTGTGTATACAAGCATATACGTGTGTTCCCCTTGAGGAAGGAGCAAGTTAATGGCGCCACAAGTCGTGGCGCCGCATTCTTGGGCGACTATGGCCAATTCGGCGGCGCCATGTATATAGCGCCACTCGTACTCATGTATAAAGAGAGATTTTTGTTGCGTATGTACTCTGATAAGTGTGCATGCATAGTTACTCATGTTATTAGAGAATATAAGCGGGAGTGACTTACTCGGAAATGTTTGTGTGTCGCAGAGGAAGCGTAGCGGTGATCGAAAGTCGGCCTCTAGTCACCACTCCGTCCGTGATGCTGCTTCTAGGACTCCCAAGTGTACTGATGGTTTTTCATATCTTCCTGTTGTTAGGAACCCGACCGCCTTTGTCGGTCATGGAGACTTTTCTGCCTGCTTCATCCCAAGGCAAGGAGACTTCGATGATTCTCTTAAGGTGATGCCATCGGAGGCAATCAGGTTTTGCATGGAATCCAAGGTGCTCGATGGTGCGCCTGTTGACTTCAGAGTTCCTCAATTCCCTGTGCCACTATGTGGTGCTTGGTATAACTTCATGTTGACTAACGAGAAGGCCAGTCCAATCCTGGAGCGATCAGGAGTTTTCTATGCGGTGAAGGCAACTAGGAACTTGAGGATATATAAGGACTCCGATGCCATTGTTACTTTCCTTCTTCGTTGGTGCAGGGCAACAAAGACTTTCGTGATGAGTTGGGGTGAGTTCACCATTTCTTTAGAGGCGGTGGTTGCTTTATACCATCTTCCAATGTTAGGGAACCTCCCAGACAGCTATTCTTCAGCTCAGAGCGCAATGATCGAGGTTTTGACCAGGAAGATCCGAGAACTGCAGGTACCCAAAGCTTACTCGAGCGAAAATTACATAGAGTGGACTGACCATTGGTATGTGGGTGGCGCAAGTCCCAATGGAGGCGTTCCTGAGAGCACCCTTTGTATTGCCGCGTTCCTGGTACTCTGGTTTTCTAAGGACATATTTGCTGATGCCCCTCTTGGTACCTTGAAGCCTCATGTCGTCCCTCTTGTTGTTCTCCTAGCTCACGGTCGGAGCCTGCCCATTGGCAGCTTGTTTCTTGGTTCTCAGTATGCCTAGTTCGATGCTTTTGTCCGGGACATGTCGGTGCCTGGTGTTGAAAGGGTTAGTACCTACTTAAACCCTTCGTTTGTCCAGGCGATCTTGTGGGAGCATTTCACACCTCATAGACCCAGAAAGGGGCCTTCTTTGGGTAAGGCACTAAAGGGGAGCCCTCGAATCTTGCAGTGGAATAGCAAGTTGCCCATCCCCTCCCCGGAGTTAGGGGACTTGTTAGATGATGAGAGGAATGTCAACTTCCGCCCGTGGTATACTAATTCTTCCTCTGATATCGTACAACCCATAACTTTCACAGAGGATCCTGGTGTTGAGTTACGATCGGAACCCCGAGAGTCGAGTGGTCTTACTATTGGGCAGGCCATCTTCATCAACAGCAGCACTCCTGGTTATATCATTGGTTACTTTCACGGGGAAGAGGTGGTAATGCCTTACAATGTTGATCGAGCGACGAGAGTGACGGGTTTCGATCAATATGTTCCCAAGAGGTTACTCCTTGCGCCTTCTGTGACTGAATTGCTGTCTTCGCTCGACGTATCACTCTATCTTGGTCGTCGTTCTCCCTTCGTCTTCCGTTATAGACCAACGAGGATGACTCCTGAGTATCACGAGTTTTGGAATGATACTCCCAAAGTCCTGCAGGGCTTCGTCAGCGGGGGAGGTCAGGGTACTCATGTTGCTCCCGTTCATGTACGGTAGTTCAACTGTAATTCCTTATCGGTTGCAAAATGTCTCTTTTTTTTTTTTTTACACTTTGTTATTCTTCTACAGGTACGCTCTACCCCGAGTCCCCAGTTGGATGACATGGTTTCGGTTCGAGGCGCCAGGAGAAACCGACCTCGAATGAGGATGCCCAAGGGGTTCGTCTCCCGGGTAGGAGTAGATGGATCCCCTGGAGAGTATGAGGACGTCGATGTGACGGTAATGGATCTTCTACCGAGATTGCTTTGCTTCTCTGTTAATGTTTAGCCGAGTTCTCATTCTTGTGTCGTCCTTTTGTAGATGGACCACCTAGGAGACAACGAACCAGTGGGGTCCTCGAATGTGGGTGATGAGAATCGAGAGATAGCCGAGAAGTCCAATGCTTCATCACCTTTTCGCGAGGAGTCGAGCCCTGCCATGGTAAGGGATTCGCGTTCTATGCCCTTGACCATTCCTTCTTTACCTCTGGACTAGTGGTAACTTCTGTCTTCACGTTACTGACTTCTTCTTTTCTTTAGTCCATGAAAGGGAGCGGTGAGTTCATGCGTGACGATACGGTGGTAAACGGTGGTGTCGACGGTTCCCAAGTAGCTTCTCCAGTTACTGTAGACGTGCCCGTGGACGAAAGCGTGAGCGAAGAAGCTGTGGAGGATGGTGATACCGAGGAGATCGAGAATTCTGACTCCGAAGATACTGCTGACGCCGAGATGAGAGCTAGGGAGGCCAAACTGAACGCGCTTTATCCGTCTCGAGGTGTCTCATTCACCCTTTTGAGTAGAGCCAGATCCTACCAGGTGGCTATAGGCGGTTTCGTCGTTTCCCGAGAGTACGAGGACATGTATACGCGTATCTGGAAGGTGTTTGGGCACATCGCTAGGGAGGATGCAAACCGTGTCGTGGCGGAAGGATTCGTCGGATTCCTGTTGGAGCGGATTGCCGAGATACGGGAAAATTCCATGCGCGGAGTCGAATCGGAGACGTTGCAGGATTGGGAAGATGCTATAGCGGCTGCTGAGTCTGAGTCCTTCAATGTATCTTGGCTCCGGGAGAGGTTTGAGAAGCGGAAGCAGGCTAAGGTTCAGGCTGATAGTATTACCGATGAGGTTCTTGCCGCAAAGGAGAGGGAGGTTGCTGAATTGGAGGCTAGGTTCGTGAAGGAGCGGTAGGTTCTTTCCAACATGAGAGATTCTTATGAAAAGGCTAAGGATACTGTGTTATTTGGTCTTTTCTGATCGTTTTTGTTTCTTGACTCGTGGTTTAGGAATATTTTTTTTTTATTGCTATTATTCGAAAGACAATGATAGAATGAGTCTCATGTCTTGACTACGTACAACGGTTTTATGTTTCTTATAACTAAAGGTTTAATTGGGATAGGCTTCAACCCGTCTTTTCTTGATTATCATTGTATCCTTGCATCCGTATTTGAGCGAAACCAGTTTGTAGTACCCGTTTAGCGCGGACCTGACGACCATGTAGGGTCCTTCGGGCTCTCCCTTTCCTTGTCTGCCGGTCTTCATCACTAATTCTCCAACTTTGTAGTCTTTGTCGTCGGTTAATGGGGCCCTAGGGCCGTGGAGTTTCCGGTATAAGGGCGATCTTCGGGGTAGGCAGGCAAACCCGCTGTTGTTGGCTTCCCCGTCTCCTATGTCTAATTGGCTGAGCAGGATATTGAGGGTTTCATGACCAGATGATGGGGTCATCCATTTTCTAAAATATCGAGTAGGGTGTATGATCCACTCATACCTTGTGATAAGCGCTCCGCTCTTCTTTTGCGGGGGTGCCATCCTTGATTTCTTTTCAGAATTTGGCGAGGCTCCTCCTTCCTCGTACAGGGATACCGTCGCTGCGTGGAGACCTTCTGGCTCTGTCGGTGCTCCGAGTGGGATTGTGGCTTCGTTAAGTAGACTCTGGTTGTCTTTGAACCAAGGGTGGCCGAGGACCATGTCGTGTTCTGGGTCTTGTGGGACCACACAAAGTTCGGCCTTCGTTCGTACTCCGTTCACCTCTATCTGTAGAGTCATTCGTCCACGAGCTGTTACCGTCCTCCCTTCGGGGTCTTCCAGCGTCTCTGGTGAATCAGTGACATCATGTAGCAAGGCTCCCAAAGCTTCTAGTGTTATTGCGGAGATGACGTTGATTTTCGCTCTTGGATCCAACAACGTGTTGGGGAATCCAATGTCGTGTATATATGCGGTAGTGAGTATTCCCCAACCTTGTCTAGCTAGTAGTCCCCAGTCATATCTTACCGAAGACCCGCCTTAGGTTGGCAGGTGTGAGTCTTCTTCCTCTCCAAATGGTAGTCATCTTCCTGACACCACGTGGTTAAGTGCTGTAACATATCCCGACGTTGAGGTTTCGAGAAACATAAGATTTCGCATAGTTGGTGCATCAGGTCCTCCACTCTGATTCACGGGTTCTTTGTGATCTGTGAGCGTTTGGATGTGTGGAGACTCCGGGTGCAGTCCGTAGGAACATGCCTTGGCCTTAACAATGCATTCTTCGAGGATTCGTCTGAAACTGTTACACTGGACCATGGCGTGGCTGACCCTCCTGTGATAATGGCAGTAACGAGGGTGTTTCATCTCTCCAGCAGTGGGAGGTCTCGATACTTCATGTAGCTCTACGAATTTGTCTCGGACCAAGGAGTCTAGGAGTTGCTCCATCTCTATCGATGAGAGGTCGTTTGGCGGATCAATCCTTCCTCGTTGTTGTTGCGAGTCTTCTTCTGATGTCACGCCTTGTGTTGTTGAGTCTGGTGTTTGGTGTTCAACAAGGCATTCTCCTGCCTTTCTTTTCTTGTCGTTATCTAGACTTCTACTGCCCTCTTCAGTAAGTCCTCCGTATTTCAGTAGTTGAGTCCTCTCCCTCAGGGTGGGTATTATAGTGGTTGACCGTGTTGCTGCCTCCTGGAGTTCGGCAAGAGTCTGGAATCGGAGATCTTCTAGAAGAGCTCGGTAGATATGAGCCATGGTACTAGTGCAGATCTCCACCAGTTGTGGTTCTGTTATGTCTGGGGTGCAGCAACCGAGGGCTTGTCCCTTAAACCTCTTTACGTAGTCGTCGGGGCACTCGCCGGCCCTTTGGCGCATTTTACTTAGATCAGAGAGAGTTACCTTCCCAAAAAGGTATTCCTTGAAGAAGGCGTCCATTAATCCGTTCCAAGTGCTCGTGGTTCTTGGCGGGAGGTGAGTGTACCATTGATAAGCCTCTCCAATAAGAGACTTCGGGAATTCGTTGAGTCTCAAGGTATGACTGTACCCGTATTCCCTCAGAGATCCTAGGAAATGTGAAACGTGTTCTCGTGCGTGACCGGTTCCGTCGTACCTGGGGAAGGAGAAGGTGGTGTGGAATTGAGAGTGTCTCCGGGTTGGTTGAGTGTCGGTCTTGCGGTGTGATACCGTGGGTGACTCGTCCCTCGTTCGCGCTATAATCCTTTCCACTGCTGGAACCTAAGGGGTGCTTGGCTCTCTCTCTGCAAGGGATTTGAGGTAGGCTGTAATCTCCATCAAGGTGGCCGTGATATTCATTTGTTGACTGGCGAGGGCATCTTGTCGCCGGACTATTTCTTCTATGGTTGGAGGTGTCGGTGAGTTCTCGCCTCTTCTGCAGTTGGTATCGATTGGGTGGTTGTTATTGGGGTCTGTCTTTCTTGTAGAGCTTGAGGTGTTGAAGCGAGAATCAGGTTCCTCAGATCCCATCCCTAGTTCAGACATTCTAAAGGTGACCTTCTGAAACCGAGAGAATGATCTCCCACTGTGGTCGCCAACTGTTTTTACCTTGAAAAACAATGCACCGTCTCTGGGTACTTTCGTAGTGTTCGAGATCAAAGTCGAACAAGACGATCCTAAACCAAGTCAATGGCCGTTCACGTCTTGCTTCGGTCACAAAGAGGATAGAGGTTGATCTAGGGAGGGAAACAACGAAGAAACTTGAGATCAGGTTGAGGATGTGTTTTGGGTGTAAGAGTTCAAGATTTCCGTCGTGAAGGCGACTGGAAATCTCCAAGGCTCGAAGTGTGTTGGTTGCTCAGGCGTGTTTTTCTCTGAGGCTCTGGTTCATTCAGGTGTTATGAATGTCTGGTTGTTTCTGATGATCTTCTTCTTGCCTTGGAAGATAGAGGAGGCCTCTATTTATAGTTTTGAACTCACCCTGATCTCTCGACAGAGAAGGTGGAAGTCGTGGAAGAGTGGAGGAGTGAAGGACATGGGTTGGTTTCCATAATTGCCTGAGTCGTGTAGAACATGTCCACTCGCGCCCTCTTCTCATAATTGTCCACTATCTCCATTAGTTTCTTTCAACTGTCGTAGACCGCCAGACCAATACCCCTAAAGTTATCCCCCCGTGTGATGTTTTGATGTCTCGAGTGATACGCATGTATTGCGTAGTTGAGTTGAGTCTGAGTAGAGTCGTATGACTAATTGTCATGACCAACGAGAGTGTGTCGCCTCCAGGACATAAGTATAGGAGTGGCTTTGGCTATTTGGCCAAGGCCAGGAGTTCATAGCGCCATTGGCTTGTGGCGCCATAGCCCAAGGGGCTACGGCCTTGGCCTTTGGCCAAGGTAATCTCAAAAGCGCTTTAGCGCTATCCCGTTATTCATAGCGCCATGGTTCATGGCGCCACGGCCTTGGCCTTTGGCCAAGGCTATTTTGTAAAGCGATTTAGCGCTAGCCCTGTTATTCATGGCGCCATGACTTATGGCGCCATGGTTCATAGCGCCACGGCCTTGGCCTTTGGCCAAGGCTAACTTGTAAAGCGCTTTAGCGCTAGCCTTGTTATGGCTCATGGTTCGTGGTGCCATGATATGTGGCTCTATGACTTTGGCATCTAGCCAAGGTCAACTTTGTTGCAGCTGGTGCGTGTTGTCTATGTCTTGGTTATGATGTGCGTGTCTACGCTACAACATACTTGAAGTCATGGCGTGTTTATCCATGGTGTGTTAGACCATCCTGAGTTTAGGATGAGGTCTGTTTAAGCATGTTTAGGCTGTTGTATGCTTCTCAGGGAGTCCTGGACAGGCCTAGAACTTCGATATTCCTGAGGTTTCATTAAGACTCGAACGTTGAGTCGTATAAAGAGGAAATCCATGAGGATGCGTCTCTGTTAACTCTTCACCATGTACCATATAGTGATCTGGTTCTGATGCCGAGGAATTCAAGGCGATGTCGACATGAAGCAGATTAATGGGTTTAATGTGTTGGTGAGATTATCAATACTGCACTATGATATCATCCTCTCCACCGGGGGTTATAAGAGAGAACTCATAGAGAGTTTATTCGGCTCATAGAACGGGTTGCATTATGAGCTATGGAAGTGTGCCTGAATAGGCAATTGCCTCTAGGTTAGGCCTATTTAGAGATTGTTTTTACAATCTTATCCCTCTCTCATTTTTCACCATCTACACCTGTCTATGCAAGAAGTTAAGAAGCAGGAGCAGCAGCAGTGCAATGCCAGGCTGCTAGCACTAGCAGACTTTCTTTTGTTTGATTTTGTGCTTTCTTTTAGGTTTTAATGTGTGAACTGAATGTGTTTGTGAAACTCTTGTAGTCTTGTTATGTTTTTGGTGTTTGAAGACAGTGTTTGGTGTTTGGGAATTGGGTGTGTTAAATTTGAACAGAGTGAGTGAAGTTCAGAACTGAAAATGTTACTTAGAATTTTTTTTTAAAATTTTGTCAGATAACGGAAGTTATCGGAAAATTCCGATATTCGATTAGCTTAACATATCGGAATCGGATTTCCATTTAGGGGATCCTATAGGATTTTATCGGCTATCGGAGTTCCGATATATCTAAACCTAACGGAATCGGATTTCCAAAAATCCATCGGAATTCCATCCGTTGACAGGCCTAGTTACACATCACAATCTGACAACTCAAAAACATCTTGTACGTTTTGTGGTCGTAATGATCATTATCATCATACATGCAAACTCTTTAATAAAAAACTCTCGTTACTTCGAGAACTTCACAAAAGAGCGAAAGTTGCTTGTTTCAGTCCACATCTTAAGACTGAAACACAAACTAATGACAAAGAATACTGTCTTGGTGCACTTGCACTAAAATCTACCTCACCTCTTCAATGGTTTCTTGATAGCGGATGTAATAGACATATGACTGGTGATATGTCATGGTTTGTAAGTATTGATGATTAAAAAAGGTGGACCCGTTACCTTTGGAGATGGAAGCTGTTGCTACATCAGCAAAAGAGGTACCATCAAACTGCCTAATATTCCAGAAATTCACGACGTCGTCTACGTAAAAGGTATGACTGCAAACTTGCTCTCTGTTAGTCAAATTTGTGACAAAGTAAATAAGGTAGTCTTCGGTATTGATAAATGTGACGTAGAAGACGAATCCGGGAACGTAATCTTTTCTGGATTTCGCAATGCTAATAATTGTTACCTTCTTGATATTAAGTCAAATCTATGTTGCAATTTGACTAAAACTCAATCAACACATTTATGGCATGAACGATTTGGTCACATTAACTATGGTTTGTTAAGAAAAATAATCAATAAAGAACTCGTGAGGGGAGTTCCTTAGATTAATGCCAATGTGGAAGGTGTATGTGGTGCATGTCAAAAGGGTAAACAACACAGAGTACCACACAGAACATCAAGAGACATCGCAACTAAATCTCATCTAGATCTAATTCACATGGATCTTTTCAGACCAATGCAACATTCTACTGTTGCAGGAAAGAAATATGCTTTAGTTATGGTTGATGACTACACTAGATTCACCTGGGTTGCATTCTTAAAACACAAGAATGACACTCTTGAAGAGTTCAAGATTATCGTGAACAAAATCCAGACTGAACAAGGTCGCAGACTTAAAAAGATAAGAAGCGATCGTGGTACAAAATTCAAAGAAACAAAAGTATTTGAATTATGTGATCAACTGGGTATTTCTCAACAATTTTCTCCACCACAGACTCCTCAAGCCAATGGTGTTGCAGAAAGAAAAAACAGAAATATCCAAGAAATGGCTAGAGTGATGTTCCACAATAAGGATCTTCCTCAAAAATTCTGGGGGGAAGCTGGCTTTACAGCATGTTATCTCATTAACAGAGTCTACTTAAGGTCTCGTACCCTAAACACCCCATATGAACTCTGGTATGGAAAGAAACCTAATCTTGGGTTTCTTCGTGTGTTTGGTAGCAAATGCTATATACTTAAAGACAGGGAACAAAGAGGAAAGTTTGATTCAAAAAGCGATGAAGGCATATTCTTGGATACGCCTCTGACAACAGAGGATTTAGAGTATTCAACACTCGCACCCAAGTAATGATGGAATCAGCAAATGTTGTAATTGATGATGTCACTGGTTTTAGACAGAACAAATACATTGCTGCTGAATTACCACCATCAGAAGTCGTTTCAAAACCTGAATCTACTCCTCAATCTGTAGATGTAGTACCTACAAAAACAGATTTTTATCCAGAAGATGGTGACTCTGAACATGAACAAAATGATCAGGAAACTGAACCCGAAACTCCTGCTAAGAGTCTACCTAAGTGGGTTACCCGCGATCACACTCCTAGTGATATTATTGGGGAAGAATCACACACAATAACAAGAAGTCAAGCAAAGAATGTATGCCACTATGCTTGCTACTTATCAAATTATGAACCAAAAAACATTGATGGAGATTTAAAAGATCCATGGATCAATGTTATGCATGAAGAGCTAGATGAGTTCGTTAGACAAGAAGTTTGGCATCTTGTTGAACTACCCAAGAATATCAATGCGATTGGTACAAAATGGATATTCAAAAACAAGTCAGATGAACATGGAAACATTATCAGGAATAAAGCTAGACTTGTCGCTCAAGGATATTCACAGATTGAAGGAATCGACTTTCACGAGACCTTTGCACCTGTGGCAAGACCTGAGTCCATTCGATTACTCCTTGCCCTTGCTTGCTTTCTTAAAATTAAACTCTATCAGATGGACATTAAATTTGCCTTTCTGAATGGAAAATTAAAAGAAGAAGTGTATGTGGCACAACCAAAGGGGTTTGAAGACACCGAGTTTCCGAACCATGTATACAAGCTTAACAAAGCGTTATATGGTCTGAAACAAGCACCAAGAGCCTGGTTTGAAGAATTAACCTCATCCCTTGTTGCTAAAGGTTTTTCAAGAGGAGGAGTCGATAAAACACTCTTCATCCAAAATATTAACAAACATGTCATTATTGCACAAATCTACGTTGATGACATTATCTTTGGATCCACCTCACAAGGTTTAGCTAAAGATTTTGAAAATTTTATGTGCAAAGAATTTCAAACTAGCAAAGTTGGTGAACTAAGCTTTTTCCTAGGTCTACAAATCCAACAACATAAAGGAGGAATTAATGTTTCACAGGAGAAATATGCGAAAGATTTAGTAGCCAAATTTGGTCTAAAGCAAGCCTCTGAAAAGAAGACACCCATGCCAACTAGGGGAAAATTGAACGAGATCCCTCTGGGGTCAAAGTTGATCAAAAGCTGTATAGATCTATGATCGGTAGTTTACTCTATCTTACAGCAACCCGTCCAGACATTGCATATAGTGTTGGATGTTGTGCAAGATATCAAGCGGATCCTAAGGAATCTCACATGAACGCAGTAAAAAGAATACTCCGCTATGTAAAATACACAGCAAAATTTGGACTTTCATATTTTTTTAATACTAATGCGAAACTTACAGCTTATTCAGATGCAGATTGGGCAGGATGTCGAGACGATAGAAAAAGCACTTCAGAAGAATGCTTTTACGTGGGAAATAATCTTATAGCTTGGCACAGCAAGAAACAAAACTCACAGTCTCTTTCAACATGTGAAGCAGAATACATCGATGCAGGTTCGTGTTGTACTCAACTTTTGTGGATGAAACAAATGCTTAATGATTATGGAATTATCAATGATGGAACCATAGATATCTACTGTGATAATACTAGTGCTATACGCATTACTGAAAATCCAGTAAAACACTCAAGAATGAAACATATCGACATTATATATCACTTTATTAGAGATCTCTATGAAAAGAAAATTGTCAAGATATGTTATGTGAAAACGGAACAACAACGAGCATATATACTCACAAAACCATTAGACTGTGAAACATTCTAATATCTTCGAAAGTCTATTGGTGTTTGATGCAGGCATATGGATTAAAGGAGAAACTGAACACAAACTCGCAGAGTTTCTCAAACTTTTCTTTTCATTCATAAACAACTGCCTTCTAATACATCCGATGAATCCTTAAATAGACTCTTAAACTTGTAACCTAAGCTAAGAAGAGATAAACCAAAGCAAAACAAGATAAATCTTAACAGAAAGATAAAGCCTAACTAAATGCTAAGGAAAAGGAAAACATCAAAAACGTGAGATAAATCCTAACAGACTAAATAGAGTTTTCTTGGACTAAACCCTTAAACCCTTTACTCGCATAACCCTTTGCGCATTTTGACTAATGTTTGGTCTCGGGCCTCCAAAGAATCTAAGTCCAATTCACGTACTTCATCATTCTCCCCAGCTCAAATAAAATTCGTCTCGATTTTTTTTTCTTTCTTGTGCCTTTCTGCGATAAAAAATAAAGCCTCTAATGATGAAGCTTTTAAACCGTAGTAGACAATGGAGATTGTTGACTGAATCATGTGATATCCCTGCTCCCATTCGATGTCCTCCCTGTAGTTGCTCATTACACCCTTTAATAGCATTAGGTGTATCCATATACAGCCCACTATTCCTATTAGCTGTTTGATTTGTAACAGACGAATGACCTATGTTGTGAGTGTCGATAGTCATTGTTTGTTCTTTTTCACTTATTAACTTAAGAATAATATCCACTAGCCAAAAGAAGACCATAATCTCTAAAATGAAAACAAGCCCAACTTTTGATGCACTGCCATATTCAAATTTAAATAGAATCTGGCCAACTATCACATTCGTTAATCCAGTATATGTTGGTGTAGCCAGGTATGTTGTGCTTGAACAACAAGCGAGGCTTCCCAAATATTTTGAGAACATCTCAGTTATCGCCTTTCCACCAGTGTTCCAAACAATTCGACCTCGAACTTTACTTTCATAATTACTTACAAGTATTTCTTGGACACAAATGATACTGATCCATTCATTTGATATCTTTGCAGTTTTTCCACGATCAAAAACAAAAAATATAATTGGAACTCCTTCCCGTAGCCCCTTACAATATAGACTAACGTATGATGCAGGACTAGCTCTCCGTGACATCCATACAATACCTATATGCATGAACCGTTGCATAAGAGATTTTTCAATTTGAACATCAGTGTAGGGCAAGGCTGTGCCTTTGACGCTTCCATAAAGTTGACTGAAATAGGACTCTTCACAAGTTTCCCCTGACTTCGAATGAGGATTTTCTACCAAATACGAAGCTTCATTTTTACAAACAGAATTAGATGTATTCACGGGAACACATACTCTGCTTGTGTCATCCCCAACGGAAGGATTATCAATACAATCTGATTGAAGCAATACTTTATCGTCGCCTTCAGGATACGTATCATAAATTGGTGGAAAATCCCAATCGTTAACAACTTTGTCCTGTCCTTCCTCACTTCCCGAGAAAAGAAGTTGACTGCCCACTGTCGCATCTCGCAAAACCTTCTTAACTTCTACTATTTTATGTACCGCACAAGTAAAATAAAACTTATCATCTGGTTGCGAGTTACCATTAAAGCTAGGGACGTCGACCTTCAATGCGGATTCCCTCTTGAAATCACACGATTGGTAAGCAGCATGCTGACTACCCACTACGCTACCAGCAAAGACATTCAAGATGTCTTCCTCATCATCATCCGCTTCCGCCTCTCGCTGATTTGGATTCTGACGGTGCTCATGCTGTTTCTGCAGAACAACCATCTGACGGGCGAGCACTTTAATCCGTCGTTCTAGTTCCAAAATCCTGGTGGACCTCATCACCTCCTCTACAGAAGGAGCAGCACGAACACCAATTCTACGTTCTCCTCTTCGTTGAGTCATGAACGCCAATTTGTTTCTAGCGCCAAAACTGATGCAGGCATATGGATTAAATGAGAAACTGAACACAAACTTACAGAGTTTCTCAAACTTTTCTTTTCATTCATAAACAACTGCCTTCTAATACATCCGATGAATCATTAAATAGACTCTTAAACTTGTATCCTAAGCTAAGAAGAGATAAACCAAAGCAAAACAAGATAAATCTTAACAGAAAGATAAAGCCTAACTAAATGCTAAGGAAAAGGAAAACATCAAAAACGTGAGATAAATCCTAACAGACTAAATAGAGTTTTCTTGGACTAAACCCTTAAACCCTTTACTCGCATAACCCTTTGCGCATTTTGACTAATGTTTGGTCTCGGGCCTCCAAAGAATTTAAGTCCAATTCACGTACTTCATCAGTGTTGTTCACGCTCATTGAAGTTTTGCTTGCAACTTGTTCCATTAACAGCTTGTGGAATAAGTTATAAAACTCTTATGGAGTTATGCAAAAGATGGCGTGGTACCATCATTTAGTTTTACTCTTTGATTCAATCGCTATTATGTCTAGTAAAAACAAACAAGTGGGATTCCTAGTATGACACCGATTATTATCTTATTAAATGAAGGAATTCACTCTTTTTTTTAATATAAAAGACAATAATCATCATCTCTAGCCCTGTTGAGCAATGATCTCCAATAGAGATGAATCCACACTCAAACAGTTAATGACCAGAAAATCCAATGTGATTGTCATAATTGTCTTTTAAGCACAAAAAAACAACGTCTCCTGAGTGCAGTGAGCCAAATTTGAATGGTGCTTACATATCAAGATGAGTCCAAAATGTAATGACTCGATATGGATATCAATACTTCTGATGTTATCTCTGACATTCTCCCTGCCTCTGGCTCCTAAGGCAAGAGTCGAGAACAGGATCCATGGGAATAATCAGTAGAATAAGCTGAGAAGAACATGCTCTTAGAAAAATTTCTAATCATATTGTTGATAATAAACTTAGTTCTATGGGAAAATTCTTATGAGACACAATAATCGTACATATTTTGGAAAACATTATTGCTTTTTACTCAGGCATGCGGGTTTTTCAAAATTGAAAAATCCTTAATGAACAAATTGAGTCTTACTAAATTTTTCCTACACATGAGCTCATCCGATGAGTAAAAGAGACTTTGTCTTATCTATGTCATACTCGCGTTGTTCCTTATGGAATGGCACATAATGGGGGAGAGTTCTTTTGAACTTGTGCTTCATGGTAATATCTTTTTGGGGTGTGCGGCTGTGTAATTTGCGAGAGAATTGCATCTTTTTATCTCTCGTTTTAGGTATGTTTACCTTTGTCTACATTGATTATTGTTGTTTTATGAGGATTCCTATTTTTCTTGTTTCTTTGTCTATTTTATGACAGAAAGTGGGAGAAATCTTGTAGTAAGGGGGAGTAAAATCTTTCTATCTACTACGACAATTGTCTACGTCATTGTCATAGGGGGAGTAAAATCGATGTGTTTGTCATGTCAAAGAAAAAGTTAGTGTATTGAGTAAGGGGGAGAACATATCATATTGTGTAGTATCTTTAAGCATCGATACAATATGCTTACAAGTTTTATATACTACTCAATTGCATAACAAACTCTTGTTGGACTATGTCCTTCTAGAATCAAGATGTGTGGTGACTTTGAAGTTTGTTATCTCTACCTTGAATCTTCACTTGCAGGAACACTCTTATTTGAAGACGTTGAAGATTACAAGAAGATCAAGTACACTATGGTTAGGGATAAAAGATTTACTTTTTGAATCCATATGTAAGATTGGTTTTGTCACTAAAATTGACAAAGGGGGAGATTGTTATAGCATTGCTCGGTTGAACCCACTGATATTGCTAACTCAAGTCAGTTGTCAAGTTTAGTTGACAAAAACACAATCCTTGATAAGTTTGCTCTACAACCTCGGACTAGGATGGTTTTAGGTAATCGAGACGAAGACCACTGAAGACGAAGACCGGAGCTTACTACTTGATAAATCATAACGTCCTCGCTAAAGGTTAGAAAGTTTTTCCTTTCCATGTTTCGTATTTGCCATTTCTATCATATCAATAGTCTATGATGTTGTTTATAAGATCCGAAGGTATTCTAGGATTCTTCGCCTTTGCATTTTTCTCATCCGTGATAATATGTATAGGAAGAGTATGTTGAATTGTCTCTTGAAATGACCTCAACGGTGAACGCGTTCATGAACGCGTACATGTGTTACTTATGGCATTCCTGAGAACGAGCGGGCCTGTATGAACGCGTACATAAGAGTTCACAGTTTTCTCCTGAATTCTCCTTAACTCCAATTGACAGCTCTATGAACGCGTACATATAAGCCATGAAAAACTTCCAACTTTCATATCTTGAAGTTTTCGGTCTAGACATGATTAGTTCTCGGACTCGTCATTACTTGGCCCATGGAATTCAACTACTTAATCCAAGTGATGTTCAAACATGATTTGGACCAGAAGTCGCAAACCTTCAATCAAGGTTGAGTCCTCTTTAACTATTGGCTTAGTCCAAAGTTAGAAGAAGATTGAGAACGGGAATTCAAGCTATGGACTTTCCTAGTTCCGGAACTTGCTTGATCCCTACTCAAGGTTCCTTAACTTTTAATCAAATCCTCCCTTGATGATCACTATAAATAGATGACCTTCTGCAAGATACAATCTCAATCCTCTGCACATCTGTGTATCCTTGCATAAAGGTTGGTCGTCATCTCGAAGTCCTTTTGGACTACGACTATTGAAAGACTTCACTTGAGGATCGTGAAGCACAAGTCGGAAGTAAAATTCCTGATCCTGTATCTTGGGTCGATTGAATATTTTCAATCTTATCACAACCAAGATTTGATAGAAACTTCATAAGGTAGATCTTGAATCGTAAACCCTAGAAGTTCCTTAACGCAAATTCACAAACTAGGTTTAATACTAAGTTCGTCAAGCGTTAGGAGGTAAAGTTGTTTAGGCTAGATCAATA
The DNA here is from genome assembly GCA_023529015.1 of Papaver nudicaule. Lineage (NCBI taxonomy): Eukaryota > Viridiplantae > Streptophyta > Magnoliopsida > Ranunculales > Papaveraceae > Papaver > Papaver nudicaule. The sequence goes on from JAJJMA010029503.1 coordinate 17,033, forward strand.
AGCCATATTCAACAAAATAGATTTCCATTAACCTTGACTTAAAGTCTAAAGGAAATCGCAATCGTATTCTTGTTTAATTACTTGGATAATTCTAGGCGTCCTGTTAGAGGCAGGGTAGCGCTAGTCTTCACGAAGGGAAGTGGAACAACTCCTAGGCCTGTAAAGGACGTCAGCTAGGGGAATCAAGTACATAGGTTTCTGCGGGAGCCAAGAGACGTAGGAGCACACTGGTAGATGAATTGCTTGTAGGGTTAGTGTTCACATCTGGACGAGGTCCCGAGGTTTTTCTGCTGGTTTGCAGTTTCCTCGTTAACAAAACTTCTTGTGTCGTGCATTACTTTTATCTTCCGCATTATATTTATATAATTAAAGTACTGCACAAATCCAATTGTTGATTATAGAACCTTTGAGATTACTCAGGTGGATACTTGAATATTGATTTGTGAGATCATTCAAGTAATATAATCAACATAGTTCACGAAACAAAAATTTGGTGGTATATCTCGGTATCCCTTTTTTTTCATACTTGTCTTCAATGTATATCTCTTGAAGAGACGATGCAATTGAGCCAACAATCACCTGATTCTGATACAAAATGAAGAAGTTATGTGCAAAACAATATTCGTATTTGCTGACGAAAAGTAGGTCCGAATTCTAACAAACATAAATGTTAGGTTTCGAAACCTAAGCATGGAAAACGTGATTTTAGTCATGTTTGGTGTATTTCCTTCTGAAAAAGCGAGGATACCGAGATATACCACCAACTTTTAGTTTTCTCGAACCTAGTTGATTATGGTTGTTTGAACGATCTCACAAATCAATATTCAAACAACAACCTGAGTATAGTTCAGAGAACTGAACCCTAACAAGAACTTAGTTCTCGTAGATCTCAATAGAGATGGATTCACTCAAAGGTTATGAATCAACAAACTTGCAATTACTTCTATTATATAGATCAGAGACAATATAATGCGGAAAGGAAAAGTAATGCAAGACACCAAAATTTTATGAACGAGGAAACTGCAAACCTAGCAGAAAAACCCCGGGACCTCGTCCAGACGTGAACACCCTCAGTATGAACGGTATACAGACGCTAGCCTACTCTCAGACTTCGGACTGGACTGTATCGAGACTGAATTCACCCTACAAGCAATTCAGCTACCAATGTGCTCCTACGTCTCTTGGCTCCCGCAGTAGCCTACGTACTTGATTCCCCTAGCTGACGTCCTTTACAGGCCTAGGAGTTGCTCCACTTCCCTTCGTGAAGACTAGCGCTACCCTGCCTCTAACAGGACGCCTAAAAGTATCCAAGAATCAAACAAGAATACGATTGTGATTTCCTTTAGACTTAAAGTCAAGGTTAATGGAAATCGATATGTTGAATAGGACTTATTGATCTAGCCTAAGCAACTTTACCTCCAAACGCGAGACGAACTTAGTATGAAACCTAGTTCGTGAATTTGCGTTTGGGAACTTCTAGGGTTTACGATACAAGATCTACCTTACGAAGTTTCTATCAAATCTTGGTCGTGATAAGATTGAAAGTATTCAATCGACCCAAGATACAGGATGAAATTTGACTTCCGACCTGTGCTTCACGATCCTCAAGTGAAGTCTTTCAATAGTAGTAGTCCAAAAGGACTTCGAGATGACGACCAACCTTTATGCAAGGAAACACAGATGTGTAGAGGATTAAGATTGTATCTTGCAGATGGTCGTCTATTTATAGTGATCACCAAGGGAGGCTTTGCTTAAAGTTTAAGCAACCTTGAGTAGGGCTCAAGCAAGTTCCGGAACTAGGAAAGTCCATAGCTTGATTACCCTTTCTCAATCTTCTAAGAACTTTGGACTAAGCCAAAAGTTAAAGAAGACTCAACCTTTTTTGAAGGTTCGCGACTTCTTGTCCAATGCTTGTTTGGACATCGCTTTGCGACTTCTGGTCCAAATACTTAGTTTGAACATCGCTTGGATTAAGTTGTTGAATTCCATGGGCCAAGTCACGACAAGTCCCAGAACTAATCACAGCACAAACCACCTGGCTCCGTCCCTGCTAGTGTAGATGGTGGATTTTGATCAACGACAAGTAGTATGTCAAAATGAGACAGGCACCCGAATCTGTGAAAGGGAATATTCCATCGGAGGTCCTAGTATGGGGAATCATGTTAAGATGAATAGACAGAGACGAAGGAGCCAACTTTCATAGATCCACCAGGGCCGGTCATAAACATCACGAAGAGGCCATGAGAGCGTGTCCTGACAAGCAGGTCATATGATGGGAGCACACATGTCAAGAAGGCATCGTGTTGACGCAGAGGCTTCAGGTTAACACGTAGGCGTCTTGTTGACTCGGAGACGTCAGGTGGGCATGGTCACATCGCATTTGAAGATGTGTATTCGTGTATTAGAATATTACCTTCACAAGTTGATGTGTTATGATCTCTGAATGCTTCGGTGTATCAAGTTATTAAGTCCTTCAGACGTCTGGTAGGTCTAGTTTCAACACTTTCAGGAACTCGATTGAGCTTAGCCACTAAGTAAATGTTAAGATAGACAGGAAAGACAAAATTTAGACAAAAGAGTATTTTCCTATTGAGAGAGAACTTAGATTACAAATGATCTCAAGATCGATATTTATAGTGTACAAATATTGGTGGTGTAAAGCATTCCAGAATGTTCTATTAATCATTACAGGTGGTTTCTTTATAGTAAGTGGTAACTAACTAACTTTCCCGCCATTTTGTACTTTGAACATCTTCTCCTGAGTCATCTGGCGTAATCCTGCTCATAAAGTCGGTTTCTTCTCGAAGGACTTCTTCTGCTGCCAGCCGAATGCCAGTGCTATCAACACCTTCTTCAGTTCTGCACCATTTATCAGCGTGTCGCCCTTCAGTAGATCACCTTCTGCCCTGAACCATATTTTTTCATCAACATATTTGCCCCTAGTTTAGATAAAATCTAGTTTGGACTTGATTTGATTTAAACTTTTAGCCTTAGCATCTGGTGTTGTATAACTTTGAGTTTATTATTTATTTCAGTCGATCTGGCAACTTGAATGTACCAGATTTATCAAGTGAGGTTATTATCTCCTTCTCCCTTAAAAGAAAGAAGTGATTTGATTTTTTTATGAAGGAATTTAGTCTTTTTTTTTAAAAAAAAAAAAATACTTTATAAAATATCTATCTTGGGCGCATATATTTCATTCATTCTTGTAATATGTTTTTTTTTTTGAAATACGCGTCTCTACGAAGTTATCGTGAAATTCTCTATTCATACCTTCAAAATCTAAAAAGTCTTCTTTCATTCATGTTTCCCTAATCTGAGAACTCTAAAAAAAAAATATCTATCCTTCTTATTTATTTTTTTTATATGGAGATTGCTTCGTCTAATCCTTCTCATGCTTCTTCATCCTCTGGCCCTTCTGAAGTTGTTCTATCATGGAGAACTAACTTTCCACCTGACGTATCTTTCGTCGGCTGATTTATTTTAGGCTCTCGGATGTTCCAGAAGCTGATTTTGACGATCAAGGCTTACTCATATCTGAACAACATCTTTCTATAGGTCTTCCTTTGTCGATTCCTGATTTTATTTTCAATTACTGTATTGAATCTAGCATTCCTCTTAGGTTTCTAGGTAGCAAGTTTTTTAACCTAGCTAATCTAATTAATGATTACAACCTAACGGTGTCCCCTTCTAAAAAAATCGAAGCATCTGATCTACTATCTCGTTATGGTTTGAGGTTTCTTCCTAAATCCCCTCTTTATCTTTTCTACAAGAGATCCAAATTTCCTAAATTGGATATTGACAAATTTAAATCTGCTGGAATTTCTCTGCTAACCCTATTTGATAACTGGGAATTGGAATCCACCTAATTCCGAAAAAGGGTTTTTCCCTTGCTATTTTACTAAGGATTCTCCTATCAATAGCAAGATCTATTTCTTCTTGCTTTTAGATTTCTAATTTCTTCAAACTGTAAAAAATATTAACAGCTCTACTTGCTCTAACCTCTTAGGTGCAGAAAAATTATCCGATGAAGCTATTGCTGATGTTCAACGGCTGAGCTGAAATGGGAAACTTGGGAGACTTGCTTGTTGACGATGTACTTCCTTTTCGTCTGGACGCTATTTGGTACCCCTGTGTAGAAGACAACAAAGCACTTCCTGACAGTATTAAGCTAGTTTGTACTGTTAGCAAATGCCAAACTTGTTAGTGGAGGTGGTTGAAGAAATTTTGCAGAATGCAGCTAAGAAACAGACAAAAAATACAGACAGAGGTGTACTATTGACAAAATGTGTATGAGTAGAAAATCTGCATAGGTACATGATGTTTTATAGCCCTCAGATCTCATTCATACACACAGTCATTCAAACATGATTCAAGGTACAAAGACCTCACTAACAATACCGAAGATATGTAAAAGGACATTAATCAGAAGACTAAACGTATGAAGATCGTATTTCAGTGTTGCAACTACATGGATTATGATCCTAAGGAGATAGAGGAGATACAGACCTAATCCCTCTCTTGTCGCTTAGGTTACACCCAAAAATTCCAGCCTCTATAATGTTCTTCAAGCTCGCTTTATATAGGCCGAGCTTGGGTGGTTTACAGCTAATAAGACAAGGGACTCAATCGTGGTGGTGTCAGTCCTTGTCGAGTAAGGCGGTTCCTTCGGCGGTACTCCGAAGGTGGCTCTAGGGCTTCGGTCCTTTGGGGCAGAGTTTGAATCCCTTTCTTCTGATTCTTCGCTTGGTATCCTCTTTCTCACCTTTCTTTGGTTTGGTCCCGAGGCTTCGCCAATACTTCTTCTGGCACGATCTTGCTTCTTTGATCTCTGACACGTGTCCCGAGGGGTTTTACCCTCCACAGTTTGCCTCTTTCCTTTCCTTGTATCGAAGATGCGAGGAGAGGAAGTTCCCTCTTTAGCCACCTTTTCCTTATCAAGTATCCCCACTACTTGCCAGGTGCGAGTTTTTTCGACACGTTCTTCCTATACTCGAGGATTTCGCGGCTTTTCACCTTCTGACCGGTAACGCCGGTTCTGTTAGGGCATTGTCCGGTCAAACCCACTAGCGTTGGTATGTCAAGCTAGTTGTCAGTTTTAGGTGTCAAAATTCAATTCTTGATTTAGCCTACTAGAGTTTAGATTTCGGAAATGGGATATAGACAGAGTAGTAGAGACCTTGAAGACGAAGACTGTGAAGACAAAGAAGACATCAATTATTCTTCATCGACAAAAGGTTAGTAGGAGTTATGACTTTATGGATATTCTTCTATTTCTACTTTCTCTATTCTTTCGAAATATAGTCGACTACTTTAGTAGTAATGTAGCGATTGAGATCGTGTTCTTGTGTAACATGGCTTTATGTCATGACCAGTGTTTGATCCCACGAATACTGTGAATCAAGAACATATGAGATAGATTCGACGCCATGTGTCCATTACAATGGTTTGCTTGCAAACTGTTATGTTGGATATGGATGAATCTAAGGAGTACTCTTGAGCAAAGAGTCTGTGGATCACAGCTGAGGACATTCTCATGTCTAAGTTCTGGCTCAGCCCAGTCCTTCCAGCGGATTCTGAATTTGACCTAATTTGACCGCGGACGGTTCCCGAACCGGTTTGCGTACCTAGAGCTGAAAATCTTCTGTGTCACATTTGTTCACGTACCAGTACGTGAACCTGACACGGAGAAGTTCCTGGTAAAGTCAAATTACGTGTTATTCTTTTAGAATTTCACTCTGAGTCAAATTCCAACTCCTTTATCTCTTAGATGGACTTGTGTGAAACATAAATACCTTTTGTGTTCCATCTAACGATCCTCAATGAGTCAATAAGATAAGATTATCTCTGGTCTGTTGGATTCCTATCTTGAAGTGTTTGTGAGCCAACAAAACACTTGGCAGATAAATCTAAAAAGGAATTTCAATTGAGATTAATCTGTATTACTTGGTTGGCAAGTTTAGGGTTTCCTTAACTTGTGGGACAAGTAATTGATTGCTTAATTCCAAAGCAACCTATCTTATTGAGTGCTATAAATAGAGGTGTCTACGGACAGATACCGCAAGCATCAAGCATACGTGAAGGTCCTTAGGGAAGGTAGCGTAAACTCTTTTCACTTCGGTGAAAGCTTGTTGTGGTATAGTCATCCTCTATAGGTTGCAGCTCCTCTGGGAACTCCCTACGACTATCAAAGACTTCCTTAGAGAGTTGGGAAGCACAGGTAGATTGATCCCTCAGCGGTTGATCAGAATCACCTGTAACCTCAGTAACCTATCCTAGTTCTTGTCTATTCTAAAGTCCGTCTCTTCTGCTATACGGCTATTCAAGAACTAGTTAAGTTACGTAAAGGTTGGAAAGGTAGCAACGCACGGCTGCACTCGGTGTTGTAAGACCTAGTTGGCTCCAGTTATATAAGTTCCTTAAGTGGTTCTTCCTGTATAACTGAGGTAGATACAGATTGGGCATTGCGAAGTTGGTTTGCGTGTCAGCCCCGATTTGTGAAGTAGATTTCCGTATGACCTGGATTTGACAATCCGAAGGAAGTCATCTTTGTTTATGGTAAACTGATAGAGGACAGTTACACCATAAGTCAACAGTTTTGGTTTAAAACCCAGTATAGCTGACAAAAGCCTTTGGCATCGGTCAAAGCAACTCCTAGGCCTGTAACGGACGTCAGCTAGGGGAATCAAGTGCGTGACGATCTGTGGGGGATCCAGAGACGTAAGGAAGGCGACAGTAGCCAATTCGCTTGGAGGGCTTGAGTTGGTCTCTGCTACATCCCAGACCGAAGTCTTATAGTAGGCTAGCGTTTGTAGTCAGTTTGTACTGGGCGGTGTTCAAAACTGGACGAGGTCCCGAGGTTTTTCTGCAAGGCAGTTTCCTCGTTAAAAAACGTTTGGTGTCTTGTGTGCTTTTACTTTCCGCATTATAACTCTGATTTATAATTAAAGCACCAAGTAGTACGTTATTGCCTAACTGTTGAGATTACTCCAGTTAGAGGTTTGGATATTGATTTTTGAGATCGTCCAGACTTTACCATAAGACTCACGAGCCAAAACGAAAAGTTGGTAGTATTTCGGTACCCCTTCTTTTTCAGGTTCCTCTTTCACTATTTAAGTTTTGGTTCTCCCTCTAAAAATACCTTAGCCCCTTCGTATCCATCTTCCTTGGCGCCGGCGTTTTCTTTCCGTGAAACCTCTCAATTTGCAACTTTATATCAGGCGTTCTACCCGTGCTTTCCTTCTTGACCCATCGTTTTACTCCTCTTATTGTTTCATAAAGTTGATTCCTTTTGAACTTTCCCCATCTTCCTTTCCTCTGATTCATATTGCCTCTGCAACTTCCGGTCGCCGGCGGTATCTCTTTTCCTTTTCTGTGTTTTTTCTTTCTATGTCGTCTTCTTCTAAGGTTGACGCCCTTATTCTAAAGATGAAAGGTATGGACTTTAAAGAAGAGGGTTTTCAGATTGAAGCCATTAGCTCTTCTAGATTGACCCCAGAGTTGGTCGAGGAGTATCGGTGTGGTGAGAACAGGCTCTTGGTGACATTCCATCAAATGTCTGCAGGGTTACTTCCTCCTTTTTACAAGCCTTCGAATCCTTTGTTTCTTCGCATTCTTTGCTCTCTCCCTAAACCTCGAGGGGTGATGCAGCTTACTTGCAGCTCAATTTACATCATCAATCAGTGGGTTCTTCGCTCCGAAGATAATTTCCCAGCCGGATCTACGGCTAAGTTTTATTTTACTGCTGAGAATTTCTTTAAGCATTACGAACCCTTTTTAACCCTAGACAACGAATTTGCTCCTTGGGGGGTCAGCTTTCTACCGTGGAAGGTAGCGAAAATTTCTTTAGTACTTCATTGTATATTATTTGAATCCATATGTAAATTGGTTTTGTCACTAAAATTGACAAAGGGGGAGATTGTTAAGGCATTGTCCGGACAAACCCACTAGCGTTGGTATGTCAAGCTAGTTGTCAGTTTTAGAGCCTACTAGAGTTTAGATTTCGGAATTGGGATATAGACAAAGTAGTAGAGACCTTGAAGACGAAGACTGTGAAGACAAAGAAGACATCAATTATTCTTCATCGATAAAATGTTAGTAGGAGTTATGACTTTATAGATATTCTTCTATTTCTACTTTCTCTATTCTTTCGAAATAGTCGACTACTTTAGTAGTGATAATAGCGATTGAGATCGTATTCTTGTGTAACGTGGCCTTGTGTCATGACCAGTATTTGATCCCACAAATTACTGTGAGTACAAGAATGTATGAGACAGATTCGGTGCCATGTGTCCATAACAATGGTTTGCATGCAAACTGTTAGTTGGATATGGATGAATCTAAAGGAGTACTCTTGAGCAAAGAGTCCATGGATCACAGCTGAGGACGTTCTCACGTCTAAGTTCTGGCTCAGCCCAGTACTTCCAGCGGAATCCAGATTTGACGAAATCTGACAGGTGGACGGTTCCCGAACCGGTTCGCAAACCTGAAACTCGGAATTCTTCTGAGTTCGAAGTGCTGAACATTTCGCGAACCAGTTCGCAAACCGGAATGTCGGTCACTTTGTTGGTTGTCGGATTTAGTGAATATTCT
>JAJJMA010029504.1:0-13719 GCA_023529015.1 Papaver nudicaule
ATCACAAGAGTGACAAATGCAAAGGCGAAAATCCTAGAATACCTTCGTATCATATAAACAACATTATAGACTATTGGTATGATAGAAATGATAAAAACGATACGGAAAGGGAATACCTTTCAAACCTTCAGCGAGGACGTTATGATTTATCAAGTACTAAGCTTCGGTCTTTGTCTTCATCAGTCTTCGTCTTGATTACCTAGAACTATCCTAGTCCGAGTTGTAGAGTAAACTTATCAAGGATTGTGTTTTTGTCTCATAAACTTGACAACTGACTTGAGATAGCAATATCAGTAGGTTCAACCGAGCAATGCTCTAATACTGTCCATCATCTCTATTAGTTTCTTTCAACTGCCGTAGACCGCCAGACCAATACCCCTAAAGTTAGCCCCCCGTGAGATGTTTTGATATCTCGAGTGATGCGCATATATTGCGTAGTTGTGTTGAATTTGAGTGGTGTCGTGTGACTATGATGCCGTGACCAGCGTGAGTGTGGTGCTTTTGAGACATGCGTAGTGGGTGTATAGGAGTGGCCTTGGCCGTTGGCCAAGGCCGAGGACTCATGGCACCATGGTTATGGCGCATGTAGTGTAGTACCTTGGCCTTGGGCCAAGGTTGAGTTTTCATGGCGCTAGGCACTTGTGGCGCCATAATCTGGGTATTCCACGGCCTTGGCTAAGGCCAATTTCCATAGCGCTATAGCGCTGCAATTTTCCATGGCGCCATGATATATGGCGCCACGGCCTTGGCCTTTGGCCAAGGCCAACCTTGTTGCAGCTGGTGCATTATGGCTACGCTACTTTGGTTATGGTGCTCCTGCTTGCGCTATAGCGTACTTAAAGTCATGGCGTGCTTGTCCATGGTATGTTAGACTATTCTGGGTTTAGAGTGTGATCAGCTTAAGCCTGTTTAGGCTGTTGCATGCCTCTCAGAGAGCTCTGGACAGGCCTAGAGCTTCGGTATTCCTGAGGTTTTCATTGAGACTCGGATGTTTAGTCACATTTTGAGAGGAAATCCACGAGGATGCGTCTCTGTTAACTCTTCAGCATGTACCATTGAGAAATCTAGTTCAGATATCGAGGAATTCTGGGCGATGTCGATATGAAGCAGATTAATGGGTTTATGCGCTGGTGAGATTATCGGTACTGCACTATGATATCATCCTCTCCACCGGGAGTTATAAGAGAGAACTCATAAAGAGTACATTCAGATCGTAGAATAGGTTGCATTCTGAGCTATGGAGATGTGCCTGAATAGGCTATTGCCTCTAGGTAAGGCGTAGTTAGAGAGGAGTTTTACGATTTTGTCCCTCTCCCATTTTTCACCATCTATATTAAGTCCCCTGGTTAGTGTGGAACAGTAATGTTTCATACTAAGCACTCAGATGGTGATAGCAACCTTCAAGAGTCTTAGTTTCTTTCTCTTCTTCTTTTTTTTTTTTAGCAAAGATTTACAAACGACCAGGACTTAGTGTTAATGACTTTGAAAATTGATGGCAGATTTTTTTTTTATATGTATGTATGCACGTGAAGGAATGGAGGGGCGGCCATAGCGCTATGACCATGGTGCCATGGGATGGGGCGCAGGTAGCCACGGCCATGGCGCCGTGACTGCCTCGAAATACGTTTTTTTACATGCCAGCCCTAGGGCTGGCGGGATTTTAAGTGAGCCTTTTGTCCTTCTTTCCTTTTTTTTTAGGAGTTTTACTGGTACTAGGACTCTCAATATTTATGTGTATATGTATATACATGCCTAGGTTAAGTTTCAACAAAGAAGAGAAAAGAGGGAAGGGTTTTCCAGAGCAGTATTTCTTTTCTTTCTTCTTGATCTACTCTTTTTAGCTGTGTTTACTGATCTTGTTCATCATGTCATCAAGTGGAGCAACAACACAGAATAATAAGGTAACCTAGGGTTTAGGCGACCTAGTTTTTATATATCTATATCTATACAATGTTAGGAAATCTCCCAGACAGCTACTCCTCAGCTCATAGCGCAATGATCGAGGTTTTGAACTGGAAGATCCAAGAACTGGAGGTAGCCAAAGTTTATTCGAGCGAAAATTATACGGAATTGACTAATCATTGGTATGTGGGCGGTACGAGTCCCATTGGGGGCGTTCCCGAGAGCACCCTTTGTATTGCCGCGTTTCTGGTACACTGGTTGTCCAAGGACATCTTCGCTGATGCTCCCCTTGGTACCTTGAAACCCCATGTTGTCCCTTTGGTTGTTCTCCTGGCTCAGGGTCGAAGCTTGCCTATTGGTAGTTTATTTCTTGGCTCTCAGTATGCTCAGCTCGATGCTTTCGTCCGGGACATGTTGATGCCTGGTGTTAGGAGTGTTGGTACCTACGCAAACCCTTCATTTGTCCAGGCGATCCTGTGGGAGCACTTCGAAGCTCATAGACCCAAAAAGGGGCCTGCTTTGGATAAGACACTGAAGGAGAGCCCTCGAATCTTGCAATGGATTACCAAGTTGCCTATCACTTCTCCGGAACTGGGGGACTTGTTGGATGATGAGAGGAATGTCATTCTTCGCCCGTGGTACACCAACTCCTCTTCTGAGATCGTACAACCCATAACTTTCACGGAGATGCCTGGTGTTGAGCTACAATCGGGACCCTGATAGTCGAGTGGTCTTACTATTGTGCAAGCTATCTTCATTATTAGTAGCACTCCTGGTTACATTCTCGGTTACTTTCGCAGGGAGGAGGTAGTAATGCCTTACAATGTCGATAGAGCGGCGAGAGTGATGGGTTTCAACCAGGATGTTCCCAAGAGATTGCTTCCCGTGCCTTCTGTGGCCGAATTGCGATCTTCTCTCGATGTATCACTTCACCCCGGCCGTCGTTCTCCTTTTGTTTTTCGTCATGGGCCGACAAGGGTGACTCATGAGTATCACGAGTTTTGGAATGGCACTCTTGAAGTTCTTCGTGGTTTCGTCAGTCGTCAAGGGCGAGGCCAGGATACTCCCATTGCTTTCGTCCAGTTATGATAGTTCGATTGTAATCCTTTCTTGGTTACAGAGCGTCCTTCTCTTTACCCTTTGTTATTCTTCCGCAGGTGAGCCCTACTCCGAGTCCCCAGTCGGACGACATGATTCCAGTTCGAGGCGTCAGAAGGAATCGGCCCAGGATGAGGCTTCCCAGGGGATACGTCTCTCAGGCGGGAACAGATGAGTTTCCTGATGACTACGAGGATGCTGAGATGACGGTAATGAGTCTTCTATCGAGGTTGCTTTGTTCTCATGCTTATGTTTAGACAGGTCTTCATTTTCGTGTTTTCTTCTTGCAGACAGACCGTCCAGGAGACAACGAGCCAATGGGGTCTTCGAACGTGGGCAATGGGGATCGAGAGATACCCGAGAAGACCAATAATTCTTCACCTCTTCGTGAGGTTTCGAGCCTTGGCGTGGTAAGTGGCTCGTGTTCTTTGTACCCCCGACTATTTCTTTCTTGTCTCTGATCTGGTAACTACCGTCTTCATATGGTTATTAACTCCTTCCTTCCTTCAGACCATGAAAAGGATCGGCGAGCTTATGCACGATGAGACGTTGATGACCAAGGGTGTTGATAGTCCCCAGGTGGCTTCTCCTGTTGCCGTGGACGTGCCCGTGGACGAAAGTGCCGGTAACGAAGTCGTAGATGATGGTGATACTGAGGAGATCGAGGAATCTGACTTCGAAGACGTTATTGACGCCGAGATGAAGGCTAAGGAGGCTAGAATGAACACTCTTTAACCGACCCGAGGTGTCGCATTCCCCCTTTTGAGCGGTTTTGTCGTCTCGCAAGAGTATCAGGACATGTATACACGCATCTGGAAGGAGTTTGGGCACATTGCCAGAGAGGATGCAAACCGTGCTGTGGCGGAAGGATTTGTCGGAGTTCTGTTGGAGCGGATTGCTGAGATGCGGGAAAGTTCTATGCGTGGGGTCGAACCAGAGACATTGCAGGATTGGGAGGATGATATAGCGACTGCTGAGTATGAGTCTTATAATGTGACTTGGCTACGAGAGAGGTTCGAAAAGCGGAAGCGTGCTAAGGTTCAGGCTGATGCTATTACAGATGATGTTCTCGCCGCGAAGGAGAGGGAGGTCGCTGAGTTGGAGGCTAGGTTCGAGAATGAGCGGGACGCGCTCTTTAATATGAGAGACTCTCGTGAAGAGGCTAAGGCTATTGTGTTATATGGTCTTTTCTGAGTATCTTGGTCTTGTTTCTTGATTCATGGTTTATGAAGTTTTTTTATTTATTTGAAAGACAATGAGAGAATGAGTTTCATGTTTTGACTACGGGACACGGAATAGGACCACTTAGATCGGAATAACTAAGGATTAATCACGATATGCTTCAATCCATCTTTTCTAGATTGTTGTGGTATTCTTGCGTCTGTCTTCGAGCGAAACTAGCCTGTAGTACCCGTTCAGTGTAGACTTGGTGACCATGTAGGGTCCTGTGGGTCGCTCCCCTCTTCGTCGGGCGGTCTTCATCACCCATTCCCCTACTTTGTAGTCTCTGTTGCTGGCTAGCGGGACTCTAGGGTTGTGGAGTTTCCGGTGTAACAGTGATTTCCGGGGACGGCAGGCAGACCCGTCATTGGTGTCCCCGTCTTCTATATCTAATTGGCTGAATAGGATACTAAGGGTTTCGCGACCAGGGGAAAGGGTCATCCATTTTCTAAAATATTGAGTCGGGTGTGTGATCCACTCGTACCTTGTGATAAGAGCTCCGTCAATCCCTTGCGGGGATGTAGTCCTTGATTCCTCTTCGGAGTCTGGTGAGGCTCCCCCTTCCCCATGTAGGGATACCGTCGCTATCTGGAGACCCTCTGGTCTAGTCGGGGCGTCTGGTGGGGTTGTAGTCCCGTTGAGCAGGCTCTGGTTGTTGTTGAACCAAGGGTGGACGAGAATCATGTCGTATTATAAATCTTGTGTGACGACATAGAGTTCAGCCTCCGTCTGTACTCTGTTCACTTCTACCTGTACAGTTATTTGTCCACGAGTTATCACCGTCCTCCCTTCGGGGTCCTCCAATGTTGCTGGTGAAGGGGCGACATCGTGTAGTGATCCCCTGAAGCTTCTAGTGTTGTTGTAGAGATGCCATTGATTTTCGTTCCCGGGTCCAACAATGTGTTAGTGAATCTGATGTCGCCTATACATGCGGTAGTGAGTATTCCCCAACCTTGTCTAGCTGACAGTCCGCAGTTGTATCTTACCGAAGACCCGTTTTGTGCTAGCAGGTGTGGGTCTTCCTTCTCTCCAAATGGTAGTCCCCTACCCGATACTACGTAGTTGAGCGCTGTAAACATATCTCGACGTTGAGGCTTCGAGAAACATAAGATTTCGTATATTTTGTGTATTAAACTCTCCACTCTTTGATTCACGGGTTCTTTGTGATCAGTGAGGGCTTGGATGCGCGGGGGTCCCTGGATAGTCCGTGAGAACATGCCTTATTCTCGATGGTGCGCTCTTCGAGAATACGTCTAAAACTGTAACACTGGACCGTGGCGTGGCTGATCCTCCTGTGATAGTGGCAGTACCGAGGGTGTTCCATTTCTTCCGCAGTGGGGGCCCTTGATACTTCGGCAATTCTACGAATTTGTCTCGGACCCAGGAGTCTAGCAGTTGTTCCACCTCTATCGTTGAGATGTCGCTCAGCAGGTCGATTCCCCCTCGTTGTTGTTGTGAGCCTTCTCTTGGTATCGCGCCTCTCGTTATTGAGATCGAGTCTTGTGTCTTGCGTTCAACGAGACACTCTCCTGCCTTCCTCTTCCTATCGTTGTCATCTAAATCCCTAGATGTAGGTGAAAAAGAAGGGGTACCGAAATACTACCAACTTTTTGTTTTGGCTCGTGAGTCTTATGGTTGAAGTATGGACGATCTCAAAAATCAATATCCACACTTATAACTGGAGTTGTTAAACCTCGACAAAGAGTACTTTGGAGTCAACTTCACATTTATGCAATAACGTACTGCTTGGTGCTTTAATTATAAATCAGAGTTATAATGCGGAAAGTAAAAGCACACAAGACACCAAACGTTTTTTTAACGAGGAAACTGCCTTGCAGAAAAACCTCGGGACCTCGTCCAGTTTTGAACACCGCCCAGTACAAACTGACTACAAACACTAGCCTACTATAAGACTTCGGTCTGGGATGTAGCAGAGACCAACTCAAGCCCTCCAAGCGAATTGGCTACTGTCGCCTTCCTTACGTCTCTGGATCCCCCACAGATCGTCACGCACTTGATTCCCCTAGCTGACGTCCGTTACAGGCCTAGGAGTTGCTTTGACCGATGCCAAAGGCTTGTGTCAGCAATACTGGCTTTTCAACCAAACTGTTGACGTATGGTGTAACTGTCCTCTATCAGTTTACCATACACAAGATGACTTCCTTCGGATTGTTAAATCCAGGTCATACGGAAACCTACTTCTTGAATCGGGGCTGACACGCAAACCTAGTAAGCAATGCCCAATTCGAATCTACCTCAGTTATACACGAAGAACCACTTAAGGAACTTATATAACTGGAGCCAACTAGGTCTTACAACACCGAGTGCAGCCGTGCGTTGCTACCTTTCCAACCTTGTTGAGTAACGTATCAGTTCTTGAATAGACGTATATCAGAAGAGACGGACTTTAGAATAGACAAGAACGTGATCAGGTTACCAAGGTTACAGGTTAATCCGATTTCAACCAAAGATGGTTTCAATCTCCAACCTGTGCTTCCCAACTCTCAAGAGAAGTCTTTATAGTCGTAGGGAGTTCCCAGAGGAGCTGCAACCTATAGAGGATGACTATACCACAACAAGCATTCACCGAAGTGAAAAGAGTTTACGCTACCTTCCCTAAGGACCTTCACGTATGCTTGATGCTTGGCGGTATTTGTCCGTAGACACCTCTATTTATAACACTCAATAAGATAGGTTTCTTTGGAATTAAGCAATCAATTACTTGTCCCACAAGTTAAGGAAACCCTAAACTTGCCAACCAAGTAATAGAGATTAATCTCAACTGGAATTCTTTTTAGAATTATATGCCAAGTGTTTTGTTGGCTCAAAAACACTTCAAGATAGAAATCCAACAGACCAGAGATAATCTTATCTTATTGACTCATTGAGGATCGTTAGATGGAACACAAAAGGTATTTATGTTTTACACAAGTCCATCTAAGAGATAAATGAGTTTTGGAATTTGACTCAGGGTAAAATTCTAGGAGAATATTCACTAAATCCGACACTAGTAAGATAGCTACCGTCAGGTTCATGTACTGGTACATGAACAAAATAGCCATCTTGAACTCAGGGAATTCCCGAGTGTCTGGTACGCAAACCGGTTCGTGAACCGTGCGCCTGTCAAATTTCATCAAATCTGGATTCCGCTGGAAGTACTGGGCTGAGCCAGAACTTAGACGTGAGAACGTCCTCAGCTGTGATCCATGGACTCTTTGCTCAAGAGTACTCCTTTAGATTCATCCATATCCAACTAACAGTTTGCAAGCAAACCATTGCAATGGACACATGGCGTCGAATCTATCTCATACATTCTTGTACTCACAGTATTTGTGGGATCAAACACTGGTCATGACACAAGGCCACGTTACACAAGAATACGATCTCAATCGCTATTATCACTACTAAAGTAGTCGACTATATTTCGAAAGAATAGAGAAAGTAGAATAGAAGAATATCCATAAAGTCATAACTCCTACTAACCTTTTATCGATGAAGAATAATTGATGTCTTCTTTGTCTTCACAGTCTTCGTCTTCAAGGTCTCTACTACTTTGTCTATATCCCATTTCCGAAATCTAAACTCTAGTAGGCTAAATCAAGAATTGAGTTTTGACACCTAAAACTGACAACTAGCTTGACATACCAACGCTAGTGGGTTTGACCGGACAATGCCCTAAAAGTAGGGGTTCTGCTAGCTTCCGTGAGTTTTCCACATTTCAGTAGTTGAGCTCTCTCCTTCAGGGTAGGCATTATAGTGGTCGACCGTGTTGCTACTTCCTGGAGTTCGGAGAGAGTCTGGAACTGAAGGTCTCCCAAGAGAGCTCGGTATATAGCTGGTTCGTCCTGGTTGTTTTGTTTCTTAATTGACAAAGGTCTCTTGCTAGTAGTGGTGTGTGCAACTCTGAAAAGTGAGTGCTTATGTCATGATTCATGTTTCTGTTTTTATGGGTTTATGATAAGCTTTCACTTAGTAAATATCATTGTTTGGGTTGATCAAATGTGTTCCAGTTTCTCTACATCCAACTTGGTATATGTGATGTGCTGGTTTATCCGGACTGTTTTCTCATTTTGTTGCGTAATTGACAGAGGTCTCACGCTGTTTCATTTTTGTTTCGTAATGTAAATTCTTTTTCCTGATGGCTGGTTTGCACATCAATCATATGGAATGAACCATATGAACAAATTTAGCAATTGTAATAAGTTTACAGTCGTTTTCTTACGTTTTGGAATGTTTCAAAGAATGTTCGGAGAGATCAATTATTGGGTTGAATGGCGATTTGTAATACAATAATTTCAGTAATGCAAATAAATTTAGATTTTACAATTTTGTTATTTTTTTTAAATTTCTTGTTAAACATTTGCAACGTTTATAACTTTTGCCATAATTAGAATTATAGCAACGTTTTTAGACGTTACCGTAATTAATTATAGCAACGTTTATAAACGTTCCTAATAATTAGCAACACCGTATTGGGAACGTATATAAGCGTTGCCGAAATTCATAGCAACGTCTATATATGTTGCTAATCGGCCATTTTGGCGTAGTGATGGTACTGGTGCAAACTTCCACTAGTTGTGGCTCCGTTATGTCTGGAGCGCAGCAGCCGAGGGCTTGTCCCTTAAATCTCTTTACATAGTCGTCGGGGCATTCGCCGGCTTTTTGGCGCATTTTACTCAGATCAGAGAGAGTTACCTTCCCAAAAAGGTATTCCTTGAAGAAATCATCCATCAATTCACTCCAGGTGCTTGTGGCTCTCGGTGGGAGGTGAGTGTACCATTGGTGACCTCCCCAACAAGAGACTTTGGGAACTCGTTGAGCCTCATGGTATGACTGTATCTGTATTCCCTCAGAGATTCTAGGAAACGTGAGATGTGTTCCCGTGCATTACCGGTTCCATCATATCTTGGGAAGGAGGGAGCAGTGTGTCTTTGAGAAGGTTCCCGAACTAGTTGAGTGTAGGATTTGTAGTGTGGAGTCGCAGTTGACTCGCCTCTCATTCGTGCGATGATTCTTTCCGTTGCTGGGACATCAGGGGCGTCTGGCAGTTTCTCTGCGAGGGACTTGAGGCAAGCTGTAATCTCCATTAAGGCAGCCGTGGTTTCACTTGTTGGCTGGCGATGATATCTTGTCGCCGGGCTATTTCTTCTATGGCCATAGGCGTTGGTGAGTTTTCGCCTCCTCTGTCGTTGGTATCGATTAGGTGATTGTTATTGGAGTTTGTTTTCCTTGTAGGATTTGAGATGTTGAGACGAGGACTAGTTTTCTTAGATCCTATCCCTAGTTCAGACATTCTAAAGGTGACCTCCTGAAACCGAGAGATTGATCTCCCACCGTGGTCGCCGACTGTTTTTACCTGGAAAAACAATGCACCGTCTCTGGGTACTTTCTTAGTGCTCGAGATCAAAGTCGAATAAGACGAGCCTAAAACAAGTCAATGGTCGTTCACGTCTTACTTCGGTCACAGAGAGGATAGAGGTTGATCTAGGGAGGGAAACAACGAAGAAACTTGAGATCAAGTTGAGAATGTGTTTTGGGTGTAAGAGTTCAAGATCTCCGTCGTGAAGGTGACTGGAAATTTCCAAGGCTAGAAGTGTGTTGGATACTCAGGTCTGTTTGCCATAAGGTTCTGGTGTTTTTCCGTATTCTAGTTGTTCTGCCTTGGAAGATAGAGGAAGCCTCTATTTATAGTGTTGAACTCACCCTGATCTCTCGACAGAGAAGGTGGAAGTCGTGGAAGAGTGGCGGAGTGGAGGACATGAGTTTTTCTCGGTAACTGCTAGGATCGTGTAGATCATGTCCACTCAGCGCCACTTTCTCGTAACTGTCCATCATCTCTATCAGTTTCTTTCAACTGCCGTAGACCGCCAGACCAATACCCCTAAAGTTATTCCCTTGTGAGATGTTTTGATATCTCGAGTGATGCGCAGATATTGCGTAGTTGTGTTGAATTTGAGTAGTGTCGTATGATGCCGTGACCAGTGTGAGTGTGGTGCTTTTGAGACATGCGTAGTGGGTGTATAGGAGTGGACTTGGCCGTTGGCCAAGGCCGAGGACTCATGGCGCCATGGTTATGGCGCATGTAGTGTAGCACCTTGGCCTTGGGCCAAGGTTGAGTTTTCATGGCGCCAGGTACTTGTGGCGCCGTAATCTGGGTATACCACGACCTTGGCTAAGGACAAGGGCCAAGGCCAATTTCCATAGCGCTATAGCGCTGCAATTTTCCATGGCTCCATGATATATGGCGCCACGACCTTGGCCAACCTTGTTGCAGCTGGTGCACTCTGGATACGGTTAAGGTGCGCGTGCTTGCACTTTAGCGTACTTGAAGTCATGGCGTGTTTATCCATGGTATGTTAGACCATTCTGGGTTTATAGTGTGATCTGCTTAAGCCTGTTTAGGCAGTTACATGCCTCTCAGAGCGCTCTGGACATGCCTAGAGCTTCGGTATTCCTGAGGTTTTCATAGAGACCGGATGTTGAGTCACATTTTGAGAGGAAATCCACGAGGATGCGTCTCTGTTAACTCTTCACCATGTACCATTGAGCAATCTAGTTTAAATATCGAGGAATTCTAGGCGATGTCGATATGAAGCAGATTAATGGGTTTATGCGCTGGTGAGATTATCACTACTGCACTATGATATCATCCTCTCCATCGGGAGTTATAAGAGAGAACTCATAAAGAGTACATTCATCTCGTAGAATAGGTTGCATTCTGAGCTATAGAGATGTGCCTGAATAGGCTATTGCCTCTAGGTAAGGCGTAGTTAGAGAGGAGTTTTATGATTTTGTCCCTCTCCCATTTTTCACCATCTACAACGGGTTACATCAGACTTATAGACTTATGGAATCCAAACACTCAATTGGGAATAACTCGCCTTTGATAGCTTCTACTACACGCCGTATTTAGAAATTGCAGTGTCCTAAAAAAACCAAGCTTTTCTTGTGGAAAGCCATGAAGGAGGGATTTCCTACTTTTGATCTCTTTCACTCGCGTGCGATTACTCCAAATGGTCTTTGTGGCCAGTGTGAGGTTTTCCGCGAGACCACTAATCTTCTATTTTTCTTATGCAACTTTGCTTCACAGGTTTGGACACTCATTTGGACACACTTGTTGTCTATATACAAGCCTCCCACAAGTTCGAATTTTATGAGGCCATACACACTTGCTCAGCTGTTACAATTGGAGATACCACAACAATTCTTATGCCTGCATCTCTACACTGTTTGGCACATCCGGCTCACAAGGAATATGGCTATTTATAAACAACAAAAGATCACACCATCCCAATTGTACCAGCTAATCATTATCATGTGGCAGGAATTTCAATGGTCCTCTACCCACATTGCTCCTTACCTACCGGATTCTCCACCACAGCCTCTAAAATTGTCCAAAGTACAACAATGCAAGGATATTTGGATTCATTAGATGCCTCCCACTCATCCTTATATCAAGTTGAATACCGATGGTTCTTCGAAAGGTAATCCAGGGATTGCAGGTGCTGGCATTATTGCAAGAGATTTTATAGGGACTCTTATCCAATTAATGGCTTCCTCTTTGGGATTCA
Source organism: Papaver nudicaule (assembly GCA_023529015.1). Classification (NCBI taxonomy): domain Eukaryota; kingdom Viridiplantae; phylum Streptophyta; class Magnoliopsida; order Ranunculales; family Papaveraceae; genus Papaver; species Papaver nudicaule. Next base: position 11,793 of record JAJJMA010029504.1, read on the forward strand.
CTACATCTTTGGTGGCTGAAACTTGGGGCATTCATCTTGTTGCGCGAATGGCTTTACGTAACAATTGGGAGTCTGTATGGATTGTGACAGACTCTTTGGCACTTATTACTATTATTTGTAATGGCCCGTCTTCGGCACCTTGGTTTCTTTTGGGTTCATGAAACAATGCATCTTGTACAACAAATAGGACAATTAAGAATATATCATGCCTACAGAGAAGCCAACAGAGCTGCAGATGCACTTGCAAATGAGGTTGTAAGAAGGCACCAACAACAACCTCATCGGCTGTCTACGATGGTTTGGGACTATTTTAGCCCCATTTTCTTATCTGAAATATTGTTTCATGATCGTATTGGGCGTGCCCAACTTCGTACTATAACTGACTCAATTTAAGTTATATGAGCAAGCCTTTCTTTCATTTTTTTTTTAATATATATATTAAATTAGTATGTGTGTTATCTAGGTACACTTTTGTATTTTCTATGCATATGAATGTATTCTTCTTAGGTGCATGTATAACTAAAAAAAAAATCATTTTCATGTGGACCTCCATATAGCGGACGTGGATCCCTCGTCGTGAAATAAGTAATGAAAGGGAAGCCCCGAGTCTTTTGTGGCCCCAAAGATATTCTTAGATAGAAGGTTTACTGTATCTACACAGATTCAATTGTAGAAAATCGTCATATTGGAACCAATCATTTCTATACCAATAAAACCATTCAAAAATCAAAATTTTATTGTAGTAGATTTAAATATAATTATTAATTATAGAGGTAGACGAGAGAATCACATGAAATCTTATTTGGATTAAAACTTTACTTTATCAAAATCTTAGTGTTTGATTTTTCGATCGACCTGCCATTGATTTTATTAATCAGAACTAGAAGTTTTCTTCAATTTTGGGTTGGTGATGGTGGTTCTGTTGGCGTAGTTAGAATGTTGGTGGTGGTGAAGATCAAAGGAGGATTGTCGATCTCCAAAAGAGTTAAGAGGATAAGATGAGGACATGGTAGATGATAAATCTGAAAGGTATGGTTGTTTCAAGCTACATCTTCGTCTTTTATAGTGCCCCGTTCCCTTTCCAACTTCTTATAATATATTGCCGATGGATAGTATGGTCTTAAAACGCGGTCGATAGGTGTAATCTTGAAGTCTAAATATAGTGGCTACTTAAGAACTTCTTGATCATTTATGTGAATTCATTATGATAAACTTACCGTACATTCGGCAAAATAGGTAAGGCTGTTGAAAATGTTAACAGTGTCTTCATCTATTAATATTGGATATAGTTCTCAAAAAAAAAATGGATATCCAATCTAATTTTCTTGTAATTGAGTTTTTAAATTAGTCTTTTTCCAAAGAAATTAAGCATTTGAAGATCTACTCTTTATTCGTTGATGTTGGGATTGTCCGAATGACATTAATGAAGCCGCATCAACTTTGTTATATGCTTCTGCAAGATGTGCAATCTGCCTGAGCTGTCTAAGCTACGTAGGTTGATTGGTTACCGATATGGGAATAGCTTTGCAATTGTTGCAGTGGAATTGCTCCCAGGAATCTAGTGAACCGTCAGGTTTGACTTAAACCTCTTATTTATGGTTAACTTGTATATATGTAATTTGGTTTCAAATCTTAGTATTCTTGTTTCTCTGAAACAGATTGATGAAAGAAATAGCTTGTGAAAACTGCCTTGAAACAGATCCTGTACAAACAGACATTCAGATATTAAGTTTAAGTTTAAATACTTGAGGTTTAGACAGGACATACCAGAGGGCGACGCAACGCAAGAGCGACGCATGAGAAGCCCAGCAGCAAGCTGCTGTGATGGGAACTCCCCTATAAAAAATATTAATTTAATATCGTGTGACCCGATGGCCTACATATCAGATATTAAACTGATAAGAATAGATACTACACTTGATCTTAG
>JAJJMA010029525.1:0-12385 GCA_023529015.1 Papaver nudicaule
AGACGTTGAAGTACTAATATCAAAGCCCTCAAAACTTACTCCTTATTCATTGTTTGCTTCACAATGCTTCAATCATGGCTCTCCACCGAACGTTGTCATTTATGTCGACAATAGTAATTCCAAAATTAATTCGAAGATACGACCACTTAAGAAAAAAAAAATTACAGGCATTCATCCATGGTGAGTTTTTTACTTTCCCGTGGAAACCTAAATTCGATAGCCTCATCTCCTCTTTGAGCAACCTTAGCGGCAGAGGTGTTGATTTTGGTTTAGTGATGTGCAAGTATTATAGAAAAGAAAAAAAAATGGTGATCACTTTTCATTGCAACGTAGCTCGAGGGAAATGTGACTTTACTTTGTGTTGTCTTTCGAAACCTCTTGGGTTCCCAACGGTTATCTGTCTGAATATCCAACGCCTGAAAATTATACTATCTGGCTGGGAGGAATATTGAATATGCATGTTTCTCCACACGCAATTTTGTCCCAATTTTAAAAATTGAACATCCAGTGATGATTTTTGTATTTCTTTTTTTTATCAAAAACAATCTCTTCTTCAACTGCAAGCCTGTAATGCATCAATAAATGTTCAAAATACGTTGTGTGGTCTTTTCCATTTTAATTAAATCTCAAAACTTTACTCAAATTATTAAAAATAAAAATAAAGATGCCAATAAGATTTAGCCTGGTGGAGTTTCAATATGTGTCTTCAACTCAAGATCCAAGTCAACTGAAGATAGGGCTAAGTTTATGGTTTTCAAGGTTAAGTGGTGGTCGTATTTAAAGAACCACTGCTAAATTCGGCTTAGGAGCAAAGGCTATGGTAAAACATTCGTTCCCTTTCAAAGTGGAGTAAGAAAGAGATGAATTAGAAATCTTTCCACTATGGGAAGTTGGAGTGAAGTAGGATATAAAACGGGGCATGTATACAAAGTAGGATTAAAAAGTATAAATAATGGATGGGGCGGCACTTTTAAGTGCAGCTTGGGATCAATATTGCTCTCAAGATGTTCTTTTTTAGAGACGTCCAATTCATTTTCCCCATTTTTTATTTGGTTTTTAATTTATTATTAATACGTGAACGGCTAAAAAAGTGACACTTTACCCAAGCGTCACACTTTTAGCCACTTAGTGAGTTTTTTTTTTATTAGTAAATATCATCACCAAACAACTTTACCAGTGTATTACATAGACAACGCCACTTAGTGAAGACTTTTCCGCTTAGTTCTTTATGTGAGCAAATTCGGTGTTTTTTGGTACACAGAAGAGTCAAGAGTCGTAGACTAGTTCATTTTGAAATAATGTTCTACTCCCAATGGTCCTTGCTCTAAGGGATCTCATTATAAATTCTGCATAATCTAATGGGCAGTTTAGAGAAAATCACAGTTGGTGATTATTTCTGTGCCAGTACCCTAAGAAAAGGACTAGTCAAAGTCTTGCTCGATTTGGTGCAGCAAAAAGAAAACCTGTGATTATCATCAAGTACTACGTGATAAATGCACCCTCTATTTTTCAAAAAGACACATCCAATCCTTTCAGTTTCTACTAGGTTTGTTACATGTATGGACCACGATATCCACTTCGATGCATTTACCAATCATAGCCGTAAGATTGTGTCTTTTCTTAAGATTGTTTGATTTGAAACTATAAAATAGTGATGATTGGTTGTCAACACTCTGTATGGGGGGCCAACCTGATGAGCGATATTGATGCAGTCAAACTCAAATATGTATCATTAAACGTGGGACCTATCGAAATTCATTATGGGAGTACTTTGAGGCGCACCGAGCTAAACTTAGTTATTGGTGGTTGGTGGCTGGCTTAACTTAACTTAACTTAATTGTCTGGCTGGATTGGATGGGGGTGGGGGAGGGAGTCCTAGACACTTTGACGGAGAAAAAGTGAGTGTTACTGGCCACTAGCCAGTAATCTTGTGTCTCTCGCGATAACCCAGGAGATTGCAGCAGTACGTACGCAAAGGGTTACTAAATTCAACAGAGATTATCAGTGGTAACACAATTGTTAATTGTATGTGGTATTTGACCAAAGGTGAAACCAAATATTTACTCACCGTTGTAGTGGCTCTAGTTCGCCAGAATTTCCATAAAGTTGTATTATGTTCCCGTTTTTACCCAATATTTTGCACTTAAAACCCATCCAACATGCATAGTTTTTTAGCTCACTAGTTTAAAAGCATGTTTGGATACCCGAAATATAAATGTTTCTATTTTTCAGAAGCAGAAGTTAATCTCAGAAGTTATAAGCAAAAAAAATTATTTCAGAAAAAAATTGACTATTCATCTTCCAGAAGTCGGAAAGCAATTTTGAATGTGTATCCAAATACCTTGTAAGTTCTTTCTCTATGGAAAAGGGCAAACCAAGTGATTTGCATGTCCAGGTGGACAGGCAGACCGAGTGCCACTATGCATGGTAAGAGAGAATCTCTAACGGTCGGCATAGTAAATGTATATGTCGAGAGTCTTGGTTTCTGTCGAAATTGACTATTTCGACATCGAGAGAGTCTTTTTCGATCGTTAATAACAATATCGTCACCGAGATTTTCTCTGTCGCCTATAAATAGGCTCATTTGCTACCGCATTCACTCTATCTCAATCTCTCGTTCTTCTACTGTTCTTCTTCTTCTTTAACAAAAAAAAATATATTTAATTTATTTTTGAAGTTAGACTAGTATGTCTTCTACTAAGAGAAGAAGAAAAAACAAAGGGGCAAGCTCATCACGACCTCCTAGCGGCCGCAACTGGAATATAGATGTAAAAGCGGAGTTGTATGTCGAGCTCACACAAACAGCAGGCCAGGGTGCACCGGGTCAATCGGAGGCGCACATATCTAGCAACCAAGGGTGTTTCAATGCAACTACGTTGAAGGGGAGATTTATTGAGTTGAAGAGAATTTATGATGAACTTCCTCCACCAGTAAAAGAGAGGGTCAATCGCTATCCGTGGAAACATTTTTATACGGTCGATGCAAAAAATCACAGACAGCAAATTCCGCAAGTAATAGTAAAACGCTTTTGGTCATTCACAAATACATCCTATTTCAAGGATTTCGAAGCGGGTAAGTTTATTTTGTTTGTTTTTCATATAATTTACACATTTTTTATTAAAATAGGCAGCCTTAAAATTAGGAAAACTTATAAATTAAATAAGAATTATTGATTAAGCAGTTATTGATTAAGCGAAATTGTTACATACATAGGAATATAAGAATTACACCCCTCGATTTTTACATGGTGACGGGAATGAAATTTGAGGGAGACTTGCTTCTTTACGACAAAAAAAAGGGATTGTATGGAGAAGTGGAAAGAATTTGTACCCATGTTTTTGGATTGGAGGGGGGCAACAAATGTAAGGGCTCAAGGATTAGCGATGTCTCTGTTAAATCAGTTCTTAGAGTACTATTGCAAAGGCGTTAAAGATCAGAGTGTTACTCCAGACCCATCTAATTGGGATGAGATTGAAAGAGTGTTCATTTTATGGGTTATTGGCCAAAAAAAAAAATCTGAACGCAAGCACGGTGGTTAAGTTTGGTTGGTGGGAAGCGCTTGAGGACTTGAGCAAAGAACCATATTACGACTGGGCCACTCCTTGCTTGGCAGAAATATACTTTAGTTTGCATGAGTGCTCGGGAACCACCAAAAACAACTTCAATGGATTTGGGGGATAATCGAAATTATGAATTCTGAATTATTACAATTGCTTATTTTCTTCTAAATTTTGCAATATATATATATATATATATATACTAAAAGCGCAATGTTTGAACTTCAGTTGTGGTGGTATGCGACCTTTGGTGTTGGGCAACCAGAACTTAATGAAGATGGAAAGACTGGAGTTTATTTTCCACTCATTGAAAAGTTTGATAAAAAATACCGGGAAGAAGAGCAAGCTTGAAGATGGTCAACACGTAACAATCGTGTAAAGATCGCAATAATGTAGTCGAACAACCAATAACATTGTCCGGGAACTATATGAGTTGATACCATAGAGATGGCAGCAGCATGCTCCGAAAAACCTTGACTCGGCACGTGTTATACAGTCCAATGTCAGAAAAAAGTGTTTGGTACTTCGGGGAAAGACTCACTGTTCAACTACTTAGAAGAAAGCGCATACCTGTCAGCCCAATTGAACAGACAAAGATTTCAAGTACTGACTGGTTGAGACTGGTGCAAAGTCACGACTATAGGTGGGAAGACTACAGAACGTTATCCAGGGAGCCCGCAGGCGAGCAGAGTACCACAACTGGTACAGAAAAATCTACAAAGAAGTTGTAGCAATGCAGCCGTCACATGTGGGTTTAATGGATATGTCATCATTAGGTTTGCTACCCGTTAAAGGTGATTTTTTTCCTTCGCAACCTCCACCATCACATCCAGATGCAAACATTTATCCAACACAAGCAGTTGAGCCCGGGGTTATGCCACAATTGATTTGGCATGCGCCATTTGTTAATGATCAAGGGCAGATTTATAACGTACCGATTTCAACAGAAGGCATGGCAACTTCGTACACGGGGATGCATGCTACACCGGATCAATGGAGAACTAGGTGCAATGAGTTAACACATTTGGTTATGCAGTTGGAGCAATTGTATGTGGGAGATCAGCAACAAAGATCTGTTGAATTTCGCGAATTTCTTAATATGAGTCCGGCGACGAGTCATCATGATCCTAATTGCATCCTGGACGCGGAAAACATAAATTCTACATATTTGTACATCTTCATCTTTGGTAAGTCGTTGGCGACGAATATGACGACGACGTCGTTGTAGATCATTTGGAATTCGAGGCATTTTCTCGAAGAATTGAATGGAGAAGAGGAATTGGTGTGAGTTGAAATGGTTTTGAAACCAAGTATTTATGAAGTTTGAAAATCTGGGCCGTTGGATGCATTTAATGTAATAGAAGGATTCACCGTCGATCGAAATATAATTTTCTATCTCGGTAGAGTTATTTTCGATATCGAGAGTCTCAGTCGAAATTGTCAATTTCGACCGAGGGAGTCACTATCGATCGATAGTGATTCTAAGTGGATCGGCAAACCGCTGGATCAGACGATTTGCCCGGTCATTTCTTGCTTTTGCCTCTTCCACAGCGGGTATAAATAAGGCAAATCACTTGGTTTGCCTTAGAGCAAGCACTATGGTTCACATAAATAGAGAAGTTATAGATATGTCTTGGAGTAATGGAGAAGAGCAACTACTATGGTGTAAAAATTCTCTATATTATAGAGATAGAGATGGATTTCTCTAGTTGGTGCTACCAATCTGTAGCAGGCAATAGAGATACAGATGCGAGGCGGAAACTGAGTATCCGCAGGGCGGAAACTGAGTTCCCGTAAAATTCTAATAAATCCTTATAATATTTTGTGTGCGGAATCCGAGTTTCCGTAATTTGGGTGTGGCGGGAACCGAATTTCCGTCTAGAAATGGCTAAGACCACCGTAGTTGCCAATTTATGTCATTTTTGCCATCCCTATATCTTCATAATCTAGAGATGCATTATGGATAGTGCTTGCTCTTATCCATAAGTGTATGTACCACATCTCTAACTTACTACGTAAACATACTTAATTAGACAATTTGTACGGCCAACAATTTTGAACTGTAACTAGACATAAGTAATCTGTGGATCTGTACGTCCAATAATTTCGATATGTAATTAGACATAAGTGACTGTTGTTACTCAATGGTAACTGAACTTGTGTCTCCGGATTCACATATGTACTACCTAGAAAAAGACATTGAAGAAGACCCCAAGACCATATATCTTATCTACATGACTTACATGCAAACAGAAGATAAGCAAAAATAATGCGCGAGATGAAAGATGAAAAAATGTTTGACTGACCAAGGCAAAGAATCCTTAAAACCTCAGCAGTGTGCATGTGGACCATTTCACGAGAGGGATGAAGACACCAAAGCCAGGAGTACTATGTTTTCATAATTCTCACTCACTAGAAATGAATTGAATGAAGAGGAAAACAAGAAAACAGAGACCAAACCACATCACATGACGCTTACTCTTGATCCGGTCTTGAAAGATGAGCACAAAACACTGGAGTATTATTCAAAATTATTTATTATTCTCAAGTAAATCATCTACACTGAATTCAAATGATTTTGTCCACCGTTTTATTCCTGTCCTGGTGTCATTATTCTCAGACCTGGCGTCACCACCTCAAGCTGATTATGGCACTTTGATTATGGACCAGGTGTGCTGAGAGTCACCCTGTGCATCCTCATTCTAAGGAATTTGATGCAGACAAGTTTTGTATTCATATCATAAGTATTATCTCCCGATGATCATTACAATTATTCTGAATACAAATTTATTGCTATCGGATGAATTTTGAATTAAGATCATGGTGTTGATAACATGATGAATCAAATTGTTTCTTCGTTACAGCAAAAAAAGATATTACAATGGATAAGAGAGAAAACTCTCGTTAACTGTTAACAGTAACAGTTACAGTACTTATAGAAAGTGAGAAAACAGAAAACAGAAGTACAGCATGTACACAGCTAAGTCACACGTGAGAGAAATCGTGTGAAGAGCACATGTGGAGATAACGGAAAACGTGTGAGAAACACGTGAGGAAAAATCTATGCTGCTGAAGCTTTAGTCAGACACTTTAGCTGTTTCTGTCAATACCTCCCCTCAAGAGCAAGTGTGGTGCTTGCACAACCTTGAGCTTGTCACGCAGCATTGTAAACCTTGGACCATGCAATGCCTTGGTGAAAATGTCAGCAATTTGCTCCAATGTGTTGACATAGAAAACATCCAATGCCTTGGATTTTACTAACTCCCTGACAAAGTGATAATCAAGATGAACATGCTTCATTTTAGAGTGAAGGAGGATTGGAAGCCAAAGAAATAGAGCTGATGTTGTCACATCCCAATCTTGGTAGCCCTGGTAGTGAAAAATGCAGATCTTTGAGCACCATACAGATCCAAACTATTTCTGCTGCACTGTGAGCCAAGGTTCTGTATTCAGCCTCAGTAGAAGAACGTGCCACTGTAGCTTGCTTCTTTGATGACCAAGAGATAGGATTTGAGCCCAGAAAAACACAGTATCCTCCTGTAAATCTTCTTATCATCAACATCACCAGCCCAATCAGCATCAGAAAAGCCCAAAAGAAAAGAACTTCCTTTAGTAAAAAGAATATCATGTGTCAGAGTGCTTTTGATGTATCTCAAAATGCGCTTCACTGCAGCCAAATGAGAACTTATAGGGTGCTGCATATGCTGACAGACTAAATTCACAGCAAATGAGATCTTTGGCCTAGTCCAAGTCAGATAATGTAAAGCTCCAACAATGCTCCTGTACTCAGTTGGATTTTCAAGTAAATCACCATCAGTCTTGCTCAATTTTGTGGATGGTGCAAGTGGAGTGTTACAAGGCTTAGCTCCATCCATGTTACATTTCTTCAACAAATCAACAGCATACTGTGCGAATCTCTCTTAACTTCCAGGCCTAAAAAATAATGTAAATCCCCTAAATCTTTTATAGGGAAGAAAGATGTCAGCCTTGAAATAGTGGAGTGTACAAAAGCAGCACATGACCCTGTCAGAAGAATATCATCTACATATATAAGTGCAATTGTTATCTGATCACCAACCTTGTGCAAAAACAATGATGGATCTGCCACAGAATTTGTAAAACCCAAAGTCTCCAGTGTAGAGCTTAGCTTCTCATACCATGCTCTAGGAGCTTGCTTTAAACCATAAATGGATTTATGTAATTTGAGCATATGATTTGGTCTGGATGGATCAACAAAGCCTGGTGGCTGCTGCATATATACTTCTTCCTGCAAATCTCCATGTAAAAAGGCATTAGATACATCCAATTGTCTGATAACCCAATCATATTGAACTGCCATGGCAAGCAATATTCTAATAGTAGTAGGTTTAGCAACAGGACTGAAGGTTTCTTCAAAGTATTCACCCTCTCTCTGATGAAAGCCTTTTGCCACAAGTTTTGCTTTATGTATTTCTTCACTGTTAACAGGATTGGTATTGAGCCTGAAAACCCATTTACAACCTATAACATTCTGACCTTCATACTCAACATAAGACCAAGTACCTGCATTCTCAAGAGCTGTATATTCTTTGACTAAGCCAACTCTCCATTTAGGATGCTTGTTAGCTTCAGAGATTTTTTTTTTTTTTTTTTTTTTTTGTTAGCTTCAGAGAAACAAGTAGGAACAGCAGTAACAACATCACTTAATAAAGCAAATGGCAAAGGATATTTAGTAGCAAAATATGACTTTGGCTTAAATATACCCAATTTACCTCTAGTGGTCATGCTATGATCATTCACAATTACTTTCTCAGAAGATTTAGTAGGAGATGGTGATGAAATGGAGACTTGAGGAAGTGAAGAAACAGAATGAACAGCAGAAGAGTCAGTAGTGAAAGATAGTTCACCTGAATCTGACACAGAATCAGTAATGCTTTGAAAAGGAAAAACAGATTCATTGAATTGAACATGTCTTGATATGTAGACTCTCCCTGAAGTGGGATCAAGACATATGTACCCCTTGTGATTAGAGATGTAGCCCAAAAAGATACATAGTTTACTTCTAGGCTCTAACTTGTTTGATGTGTAAGGCTTCAACCATGGGAAACAAGCACAACCAAAGACTCTGAGCATTTTATAATCAGGTGAAGAATGAAATAACAGCTCAAATGGACTCAGAAATTTTATTGCTCTAGTGGGTAATCTATTGATCAAAAAATTTGCAGTCTGTAAGGCATCAACCCAAAATTTAGTAGGTAAATGTGCTTGAAGAAGCAGAGTTCTAGTAACTCCTAGAAGATGTTTATGCTTGACCTCGACCACACCATTCTGTTCTGGTGTGTGAGGACAAGTAAACTCATGAGTTATATATACCCTTTTATCAGTATACTCTTGCAGAAAGGAGTTTAAGAATTCACCTCCATTGTCAGTTCTTATGGTTTTAACAGAAAGAGAAAAGAAATTCTCTAATTTATTAAGAAGAGACACAAAAGCATGCTTAAAATCAGCTTTATTGATTAAAGGCAGAAGCCAACAATACTTAGAGTACTCATCAACAATATTTGCATAGTAAAGAAAGCCTGAAACAGAAGTGACATGACGTGGACCCCATAAGTCTATGTGCAACAACTCCAGAGGTTATGCAGCTACAGAAGTTGAAATTTGAAATGGTAATTTTTGACTTCTATATAACCTACATTCAGTATAAGAGATAGGCTTATTGGAGGAAAACTTAAGCTGATGGCCTAGTCTTTGCAATGTTTGAAAAGAAAGATGTCCACACCTTCTGTGAATGAGTGCAGCATCAATGATTGTGGATGATAGAGCATGTTGTTTATTGCTGAATTGAATTGGGTACATGCCATTTTTATGAGGCCCTTGGAAAAGTATCTTCCCAGAGGTCAGATCCTTCACAAAAAAACCATTGCAGTCAAGAGTTAATGAGCAATTATTATCTCTAGTGAATTTGTAAACAGAAAGAAGATTGTGAGATGATTCGGGAACAAGGAGAATATCATTGAGTAGGAAAGAATGATCATTAACAGACACACTAGAATTTCAAGTTGGGTTATAGTCATACCTTCACCATTAGCAGTCTGGATCATAGTACTTCCATCATAAGAAGTAGACTCTTGTAAAACAGTTTCATCTGAAGTAATGTAGTTGTTAGCTCCACTATCTGCATACCATGTTGTATCATCAAAGATGTCAGCTGCTGCTAGCATTGCACTTAGATTTGGTGGTGGAGCTCTTCCTTGATAAGAGAAATTCAATCTTTGATTACAAGTTGTTGCCAAATGTCCAAGAATACCACATATCTGACATTTTTCTCCAGTTCCCCTGCCAATTGCATTTCTCTGGAAGTTAGCAGGATTAGGAAATCTACCACCTCTGCCTCTATTGTTTCCTCTACCTGAGTTGTAGCTTGGTTTGTTGTTGTAGTTGTTGTTGTTGTAGGTATTTTGTCTGTATAAAGTATTAGCTGCAAATGCCTTAGATTCAGTATCTAAATTGCTCTTTGCTTTTAGAACAAAAACTTCTTCACTTAAGAGCAAATTGTGTAGCTCTTGTGAAGTAATCGGTGGCAATCTCATACGTATAGAAGTGGCAAAAGGACCATAATCAGCAGGCAAGCCATTCAACACATAAACAACCAACTCATCATCAGGAATTACAGTACCACAAGCAGCTAACTGATCTTGCAATTTCTTGATTTCATCAAGAAAATTAGCAACAGAATTAATCATTTTAATACCTTGGAGTCTTGTACGCAGCTGAATTGCATGATTTCTTGAACTCTGACCAAATCTATTCTCTATTGAAGTCCACAAACCATGAGAAGTTGACGCACCAACAACATAACAACTCACCTGATCAGAGAGAGTAGATTGAATCCAGAGAATCACTGTTGAATCTTCAACCATCCATGTAGTATACGCCGGATTTACTTCTTGTACTAAAATTCCATTTCTAGTAACTCCAATATACTTTGGAGGACAAGCAATTGAGCCATTAACATATCCTGTCACTTGAAACCGTTGAAAGAGAGGTTGAATCATAACCTTCCAAGAAACATAATTGTCTTCCTTCAGCTTCAGAGGAATCATGTTTGTAATTGTGTTGAGTGGGAGATCAGATATCAATCTTGCTGGTTGAGCCATTGAAGAAGAAAATCAAGAAAGCAAGATTGTATAGAATCAAGATAGGATGAGATTCACTAGAGGAATTCTCAAATTAACCAAGAAAAGATGATTTTGATAACAAAAAATTGCAAGAAAATAGATCTGAGAGAATGAATTGAATCAGATCCAAAGAAAATCCAAGTAAAGAAAAAATTCAGTAAGAAAAAGAGAGTTTCAGAGGAAATTGTTGTTTGAAGATCTGAATAACAGAGTATAGCGGAAGAACAAAGCAAATCGACGCCAGAAATCAAGCTTTTACCGTCTGATACCATGATAACATGATGAATCAAACTGTTTCCTCATTACAACAAGAAAAGATATTACAATGGATAAGAGAGAAAACTCTCGTTAACTGTTAACAGTAACAGTTACAGTACTTATAGAAAGGAGAAAATAGAAAACAGAAGTACAGCCTGTACACAGCTAAGTCACACGTGAGAGAAACCGTGTGAAGAGCACATGTGGAGATAACAGAAAACGTGTGAGAAACACGTGAGGAAAAATCTATGCTGCTGAAGCTTTAGTCAGACACTTTAGCTGTATCTGTCAATAGGTGTTACCTCTCAACGATGGCTTTACTACTATATAATGTGTGACATGTGCAATATACACCTCTATTAAAAGTTTTCGGGTTGAAGATTCATTTTTGAAGTATGATAAAATCATTTTTGCAGAAAGAAAAGAAAAAAGTGACGGAAGCAGATTTTGGTTTGATCTCTGGTAACTTGCCAAATGCAACATTAGTGACTAAACCTCGATCCAATTTGCTTGTACTTCCCTTTCTATCTTTGTATTTACACTTTAGTTTACATAAACCAAAAATACCATTTCCTTTGTACTTGCTTTAGTTATAAAGAGGTGTTTATTGCGCCATTGCTTTCTGTTCATGCATACGCACACAGCACATCTCTTTCTTTAACTTACCTTTTCCAAATGCAATAAGTGGACAAGGACTTTTGGGAATGCCCCTGTAATTTGCAGCTAATTAGTATCTCCCCTTTGTACATTTTCATTTTTTTCTAAAACACCTTCCAAGAATCATATATAAATGAAACAAAAGCACCCCCTTGCCCTTGGCACCGTTGTCATTTTGAAATGGACATAGTGATTTGTCCCCCCTTGTTCGTCTTCCTCCACTAACTTTTATGTGTGAATATTCGTAGTACAAGATCCTGAGATAGAATTATGCTTCCTTTCTAATGGACTAATAGACCAGTGTATTGTTGCATAATTCACGTGGATAAGATCGGTTTTGTACTGTTTAGTATGGTGGTAAAAATGATTGGTCTTTCAGTATTAGCATCTGATTCGTGTTAGAATTCCAATATATATCATTTTTAAAATAATGTATATTGAGTTGTTTGCTTTCCGATTCAATTCAGAATTTTGGGACCATTGTAAAAAACATATTTGAACGTATGTCTTTTTCTTAACATGATGGAATTCTACAAAAACTATTTCCTTGCATGTCTTGAAGAATTTCTTCTCATTCCACAAAACTAACTTTCTACTATTAAACACAACCTAATTTCTCTAACTTTTTTTTTTCGTTTTTATGCATAATATAAACAATGTTGTTATTGTCTTTCCAGAAATTCAACTCCCAAATAACTTCCTCAATCTAAACTCTACATCTGGGAAAGGTGAACCTCACCCTGAACCTAACCT
>JAJJMA010029556.1:0-12650 GCA_023529015.1 Papaver nudicaule
GAATCCTTTTCTTCCGAGTCCTCACTTCGTTCGCGCTTGGTCTCCTTCCCTCTTTTGTTTAGTCCGAGGCTTCGTTGTCGATCCTCTGGAGCGGTTATGCTTCTTAGATGTGAGACACGTGTCCCGAGGGGTTTTACCCTCCACACTTGGTATCATGCTTGTACGACAAAGGAGGGAAAGGTATAGATAACAACAGCTTCTTCTGGTGTGACATATGGATGAAAAACTTCCATCTAAAGTACCAAACTGAAGGTATCAACTATCAAGTGATTATCTACTCTTCTCAAAGCAAAAGTCAGGTATACCTACACTCATTTATCTCCTTGTTTATCATGTATTATGTATTAGTTGTAGAATACTTTGATCCTATGTATAGAGCTAGTATAAACATGAGGTAGTTGTGTCTAAACATGATAAAAAGTGAAGCGTAAAGCATGCAAAGCATATTTAGGTACTGATTTTTAGCAATCTAAACCTAACGATCTCTCATTATGTACAAAAACCAAAATGATTGACATACAACAAACAAGCAGAAAAAGAGCACATAGTTGTTCTTTACTAACCAATGTCCTAACCTTCTAACTTTTGCAACTTTCAAGACAAGACTGCATAAATCAACGTCAAAATTGGCTTGTATAACCAACTACTATCATCATAAAACAAAATTATTGCATAAATAAACAGTACAAGAAGATATGTACTATGATGTACTAAATGTTTGATCTATTGCATATAAATAGGTTTTAAGCAAGTACAAGAATATATGTACTGGTTGATTTAAGGCATAAATAGGCAGTACAAGAAGATATGTACTATGCTGTACTAAATTTTGATCTAATGCATAAATAGGTTTTAAGCCAGTAGAAGATTATATATACTGGTTGGTGTAAAGCATAAATAAGCAGTACAAGGAGATATGTACTATGTTGTACTACATGTTTGATTTAATGCATATAAATAGGTTTTAAGCCACTACAAGAACAATATGTATTGGTTGATGTAAGACATAAATAGGCAGTACAAGTAGATATGTACTAGGTTGATTTGACTAGAAAATGATTTTTGTTGCAGTACATATATGGTTGTACTATGTTCTTAAAAACCAAAATATGTATTTCTTGCTTAATGTTTGTGTGTTGATTAGAATTTTGTTTATTTTGTAGCTTGTAAGAAGGCACCGACGAAGAATGTGACGAACAACGAAGGCATCAACGGAGAATGTGACAAAGGCACCTGCCTAAAACACAACAAAGGTGATGAAAAGGTTATCCAAGGAAGTTCCAATATCAGGTATAATTTTATCCTAAATTATATTGAAGCAGGATTTAGTTTTTTAGACCAGTACATATTTAGTTGTACTGCTTAATTCAAGCATAACTGCTAATTGTTGAGATGATCATAAATGGCTTCTCTATCATGGTTTCTAGAACCACACTGATGAAAATGTATGGTTTCTGCTAATACAACGTAACCAGTTTTGCCTAAACTGAATCATTGTTCTTTTACAGACGGTGGTGAAGCGAGGAATCCAGATGTCTTAATCCAGCTGATAAAAGACCATGGTCGTTGGGTGGATCCACCATCCAAAGAGTAAAGTTAGACCAAAGACATTGTTATTTTGTGTAATGTACCTTTCTCAATTGTTATCGGCGTTCCTATTAGTGTTTGTATTACTAGAAGCAACGTAAACTGCCGGCAAGAAAAACTAAGCCAGTTTAGCCTACTTGTTATATAAGTTCATATCATCACAAAGTTACAATATTGTTTCCATAAAAAATATAGCAAATCAAATGTAATTTTATCTCATTTATACCAATATTCAAAATGCATCTTACACTATAAAAGAGTTTTTTTTATTCCATAATCTATTCATCTTCTCTTTCTCACGCACCAGCTTCAGGAGATTTAGCCAGCATCCTTCTCAGTTCCTTGAGACCTGGTCCTAGCCAGTGCCCTGGCTTAATTATATGTAACTGGTATCAATAATTTTAAACCAAACAGAATTGACATTTTCACCGTCCAAATCTCCTTCCATATCGAACAATAATGCCAAGACTTTTCATTGAAACTTGAATTCTTTGTACAACAAAAATCCAATTCATAATACAAAAAGTAAGAAATTAACAACAAAGATGGAGTGTGTGCTCCTAAAACTGCCCACACAATCTGTCTTTCTGGGTACAAAATGTTGCTCCATTATCACAAGCTGTTGCAACACATGTAGCTACAACCACGGAGAACATCTAACAAATACTCGCCCCACCTGTTACATCGTTGCATGGAGAAAAAAATTAGAAAGGCATAAGAAAAAATTGAAGATTAGAAAACACATGAACAAAATATAATTCTGCCAAATTAGTACAAATAGATATGTACTGGTTGAAAACGCAGTATAGGTTGATATGTACTGGTTGAAATCCCATTACAGATTACAGTACAGGTTGATATGTACTGGTTCAAAACCTTTACGGATTCAAGTACAAATTGATATGTACTGAGCATCAGACTCTTTAAGTTGGTGAATAATTCCTCCAGTCAAAATCGTAGTCATATACAGATGTACAAGAACTAAAAACTCAGTACATGTCGATATGTACTAACGAAAGCCCAGTACATAGAGATATGTACTGAGTTTTCACCTAGTACATGTGGTTATGTACTGAGTCTAAGATTCTTCAAGTCATATGAACTGGAACTTGACGGATAAAAAATACAAAATACAAAATCTTGAATGATATATACCTTCGATGCCATAGTTCATGGTCTCTCGCTAATTTGTTCTAGCGGCTACCTTAACACGCCTACAGCAAGAACATACAAATTTTCAAAATAAAAAGTAAAAATTGGGATCCACTTAATTTATAGAGAAATTCAAAGGGAAAATCACAATACATATCTATATGTACTGTATGAAAACCTAGGAGATATCACAGTACATATCGATACGTACTGGTGGAAATCCAGTACATATTGATATGTACTGTGTGATAACCTGGGAGATATCACAATGCATATTGATATGTACCGGTGAAAACCCAGTACATATTCACATGTATTGTGTGCAAGCCTAGGAGATATCACAGTAAATTTTGATACGTTTTGGTGAAAATCTAGTACATATTTACATGTACTGTGTGCAAGCTTAGGAGATATCACAGTAAATATTAATACGTAATGGTGATAACCCAGTACATATTTCCATTTACTGTATGCAAGCCTAGGAGATATCATGGTTATATAATCCTACAATTACATGTAGCGCATAAATCTACAGAAAGAAGTTACCTATGATGCAAGTTTGCGCTCTTGAGCCATAACAACCAAACTTGAGAACTCTTAGAAGCCATCATGCTTGACTGGGTTAGATAACGCTGTATGGGTGGTATGTAATGAAATACTTAGGTTCTGTGGTAGTTCCCAAATCCATACCAATCCCATTCCCATTACTTGCAAATAGATAACAAACTTGTACATACTTGAACAGCAACCCAGAGAAACTTGTATGTACTTACCTGCAAATGAATTGAACCTTTGAAAATAGAACATCTTCCAAATGAGTAGGCAGTAGAAAACCTGGCCTTCTCTACTTCTGAAACCATCATTGTTAGAACTGTTCCATTGTTAATCCAATACCACAAGGAGTATACACCCCAAATGCATTCTGCACAAGTTTAGACCAAACTTCATTCTTCATACTGCTGAGAAACCAGTACATATTGACATGTACTACGTTACTAAAACATGTTGATATGTACCGCTGAGAAACCAGTACATATTGATATGTACTGATGAAAAGGCGGTACATACTGATATGTACTATGTTAAAACCCAGTACATACTGATATGTACTGCGTGAACCTCAGTACGTATTTACATGTACTGCTCGAACCCCAGTACGTATTTACATGTACTGCGTTAAATCCCCAGTACATACTGATATGTACCGCATTAAATCCCCAGTACATGCTGATATGTACTGCGTTAAAACAGATTAATCTTGCAAGGACACGGGATGAGTTAACTTAGGACAACCTATCTTGAAACAAAGCTATGATTTCAGAACTAACGAGATAGCTAAAATGCTACATGTAATAATGAACACCTACCTAACTGCAAAAATCATAAAAGACTTTTACACTGTTAATCATAAAATCTTATATGTTAACCATATCCAGAAAATTAAATTATACTATCTCAGTGACACTAATTAACCAATGACCTTGCAAGCTAACTGAAACAATATGACAAAGCATTAGGCTCGAGGCACAGCACAAAAGGAAGATACTTTTTAAAAGTACTGAATGTGAGGCAAATTTAGACACAACTCTTAAATGTGTTAGAGACTGCCTACTTCAGGGATTGTAATATGTAAGTACCTTTTTCCATACGACATCTCTTAAGTTCAAAATGAATTAGGTTCTAAAAGAATCAGATAGAATCATAGAAATAAAAAAGAATCAAATATGTCTTACAGAGTTAGAATACAATCGGGCAGGTGAACAAGAAATTCCTGCCCAACTGCAAGGATCTGCATCTAGGGCATCCCAATTTGATAAAACCAAATTTGGGTCTTCGTATATAGCTTCCTTGAACGATGTAAGTGCCTAGACTGTAGAAATTCCAGAATATTACATAATAAAACCCAATTGCTTTTAGGCAAGAAGAATTGATGATAATTTTTGCACAAAACATTTACTGAAATTATCGAGAGAGGGGCAAGTGAACTAGAAAAATACCTTCATTAGAAGCAATGGCATCTGAAGACACAAACAGGGCACCCAGAATAACAAAAATAAACTGAATTAGACTGAGAGATCTCATTTTCACTTGGACATTAGTCTGTGAAGCTGAGTTTTTGGTGGAGAAAAACAAGGTGGGTAGTAACAAAAACCAACTAACAAATGGAGGAAAAATGAAAAAAGTAAAATTATTATCTCTCTTCATATATGCTCCCACCACACCTGTAGATTAATTAGATAGAGGAAAGTAAAATTGTTGAATATTGCCAAAAATTGAGTCCATCTTCAAGAATCAATCCAAGAACTTCTTATCACAGAACCATTCAAAACCCTAAAACCAGAACTCACAACCAAAACCCTATCTAGGAAAAAAAACATACCTGCGCCATTGAGATAACTAAAAGAGAGCATTCAACTCTGCTGAATTAAGAGGATTCATTGCAGATTGTTTCTCGGATCTAAAATTTTAGTATGAATTAAAAGAAAACCCAAAATTAGGTTAAAAAAATGACAATAGCTTGATTTTTAAGAATTATATATGAATTTGTAGATTACAACATGCTGATTACAAATCTAATGAATTTTATAAGATTAGAAACAGATAAAAACAATGATCACTGACCTTAGAAGTTTCAGAGGCGTAACTCTCCTTCAGGACGAAAATTGAGATAGAAAAAATGAAAGAGATTCGGTTGTACAGTTTGTAAGGAAGGGTGGTTTCGTCATTTAAAATATGGTCCATAAACTCTCGCACGTGTGCGACCGTGTTTTCTCTTCTCTCTTTAATATTTTGGACCACCGATTAAACACTAATTTTGAAAGTCCCTCCGGTTAATCGATCTCTAATATATTGGACCACCCAGTAGATTCTACTTTTTTGAACCCCGACGGGTTTTGGATTGGATGCGGATGCGGATGCGGGGTTAGAATTCGTTGAAAATCCACATCCGCTAAGTTAGTAGTTTTCTCCCTTTGTTTTTTAGATTCCGTCATATTTTCCATTTTCATTTGTTTCAAAATTGTGTCAAGTTTCTATTTAGAGTCGTATTTTCTTATTAAACTCTCAAGTATACTAATTTCTTAGACTTATAAATTCTTCGGTATGGCGATTTTGTTCACAAATGTTGATGTTTATGATTTGAGATCATTGTGCCTTTTTATTGTTAACCGTTGCTTCATGGAAATACTGAGATATTAAAATGTCATTATGGAATAAGATTGATGACTTTCGTTGCTAATATTTGACGAGGAGTAAAGGGGGGATGTCAGTAAATGGCACCAATAGTTACGACTGTCGTAGATTTTATAGTATTCTAAAACACGGGATCTCATGCCATCTTTCTTAGTTTTGTCTTCATACGTTAAATATTAATTATAAAAGATATATGTTGGATTCCTCCGCATCCAATCCGTCCATCTGAACATTCATTTGGTGCAAATTCGTATGATGTTTATTTAATGCGGATGCCAAAATTAAAATCTGCCATGTAGTGAATTGGATCTAGATGCGACAAAAACCGGACCATGCTCACCCCTAGTTGCACGTTGGTTTACGTATAACTAAAACAATTTTGGGCCAAGGCAGATTAGTTTGCTAGAAAAAAGAAGTAGGTCCTCTAATACTAAACCCAATCACAATGTATTACCTCCCCCATCCCTGAATAAAAAGGCTGATTTAGGGGTTGCAGTAATCAGTTACGTCCAATTCGAGGATGTATTATGTGGTCGTAAGTTGCATGTAAATATTAAATGCCTTTGAATGCACTGCTTAACGCGTGACTAGGTAAACCGTAACTTATGTTACGTCTGTTATGGTTGAGACGTAACTCATGAAACGCCCTGGTTAGATACCTCCAAAATGGGACATAATTTTCTACTGAACTCGAACTCTTTTTTTGTTTTTGCATTTTTCAGCTACGTCTGGGTCTAGTAGGTTACGGATTAAAATGATGTGCCAATGATGAGTCGAAAAACCCGACTTGTTTTACCACAAGCGCACGGTATCAAATTGTAGACAAGGCAAATGTGGTTCGTTCCCACAAGGAATGTCTTTTTATCACCTCTAGTTTGTACTATTAACTCTCAAATCAAAACGGGTTCAATGGTGTTTCAAGTAGAAATTTTCAGAATTTTATACTAAGGAATTATATGCAAATAAATTGAATTAAACAAAGCAAAGTAGATTGTAATCAAGGTTGTGGAAGTGCTAAGGCTACATGAATCCCTTGTAGGCTCGGTTTCACTTATGTTCTCTTGATCTGGTCTCAATTTTACTCATGTAAAGTAACAAACCTAGATATTAATACATAAAAGATACTATGTTTAAGATTTATGGATAATAATCACCAAAACAAATATGTTTGTTCTGTACCTTATAGCTAGAACTTCCAAGTACTAAGTACACATGGCATACAAAGTCTAAAGATAATTATAAATTAATAAGAACTAGGGATATCAATGGGTATTGTTGTAGACTCTAACGATGACATATACGAGGAATAAGAAATGAAAAACTCTTCAAACAATTAACCCCAATTATGAGAAACTCAAACATTCAATTAAGATTTTAGTTTTGAAAATCCTTGTTGTAAACATGAGTAAAATAACCTACAAGTTCATCATTTCACATTAACAAAGAGTTTAGCTAGACATAGTTATCTCAAAAGCAATACAAAATAAAAAGAAAATATGAAGAAACATAAAAACAAGGTTCTTGTTTTGGATGCACAGACGCGCCAAAATTGGTGCCGTGTCCGCGTCTGACGCGCGGGGGATGTGGGACGTGGACAAGTCGCGCCTACGACGTGTCTGACCCGTACACGTGCACATCCCACGTGTTTATACTGTAACGACCCGTCCCTCCACCGATACTGTCCCCACTTATCCACTGCGGTCATCCGGCAGTGTAGGGTTTTTCAACGGGCACCGCTGCGGTCATCCGGCAGTAGATTCCTGGGAGGTCACCCATGTTAGAGCATTGCTCGGTTGAACCCACTGATGTTGCTATCTCAAGTCCGTTGTCAAGTTTAGATGACAAAAACACAATCCTTGATAAGTCTACAATACAACTCGGACTAGGATAAGTTTAGGTATTCGAGACGAAGACCACTGAAGATGAAGACCGGAGCTTACACACTTGAGGTCTACAATACACAATCCGGCTCATGGAGTTCTTCCACTTTTTCCACTCATGTTCAAACTTGTTTGAGACGATGCCATCCTTCTTTGGATCAAGGCGAGTATTCTCACAACCTTTAGGTTTCGACCAACGGGTTAGAAGAAGATTGAGTTGGACGATCAAAGCAAGCCAATGGACTTTTCTAAGTTCGGAAACTTGCTTGAGCCCTACTCAAGGTTGCTTAACTTTAAAGCAAAGCCTCCCTTGATGATCACTATAAATAGATGACCTTCCGCAACATACAACCTCAATCCTCTACACATCTATGTATCCTTGCATAAAGGTTGGTCGTCATATCGAAGTCCTTTTCTTGGACTACGACTATTTGAAAGACTTCACTTGAGGATCGTGAAGCACAGGTCGGAAGTAAAATTCCTTGATCTTTTATCTTGGGTCAATTGATTTATTCAATCATATAAAGACCAAGATTTTGATAGAAACTTCGTAAGGCTGCACTCGGTGTTATAAGCCCTAGAAGTTCCATAACGCAAATTCACGAACTAGGTTTAATACTAAGTTCGTCACGCATTACGAGGTAAAGTTGTTTAGGCTAGCTCAATAAGCCCTAATCAGTATATCGATTTCCATTAACCTTGACTTTAAGTCTAAAGAAAATCACAATCGTATTCTTGTTTAATTACAATCGAGTACACCAGGCGTCCTGTTAGAGGCAGGGTAACGCTAGTCTTCACGAAGGGAAGTGGAGCAATTCCTAGGCCTGTAAAGGACGTCAGCTAGGGGAATCAAGTACGTAAGCTTTTGCAGGAGTCAAGAGACGTAGGAGTACAACGGTAGCTGAGTTGTTTGGAGGGTTAATTCAGTCTCGATACATTTCAGTCCAAAGTCTGAGAGTAGGCTAGCGTCTGTATTCGTTTAATACTGTGGGTGTTCACATCTGGATGAGGTCCCGAGGTTTTTTTGCTGGTTTGCAGTTTCCTCGTTAACAAAACTTCTGGTGTCTTGCATTACTTTTCCTTTCTGCATTATATTGTCTCTGATCTATATAATTAGAGTATTGCAAGTTTGTTGATTCATACCCTTGAGTGAATCCATCTCTGTTGAGATCTACAAGCACTGGTTCTTGTTAGGATTCGGTTCTCAGATCTGTACTCGGGTTGTTGCTTGAATATTGATTTGTGAGATCGTTCAAGCAACCTAATAAACTAGGTTCACGAAATTAAAGGTTGGTGGTATATCTCGGTATCCCCTCTTTTTCAACCCATCCCTGGACTACTTCCTTCCAAACACGCTTAACTGCAGAGTTTTTTCTAACTGCTGAGTTAATTTTTCTTAAAAAGACCTCGGTGTTAGGAAAGGACAAACCATCAAATATATTCCTTTTGGGGAACCCTACCTGCCGAATCGAGGTATTACAATACCACCACCTTTATATTGGAGCCGTCCCCGGCTCCGGAATATGTTTTCCACTTTTGAGTCAAACTAACACCCTAATTGGTCCTAATACCGAAACAAGAGAACACCCTAATGACTACCCTATGTTTTACTCATGGAGAAACTCTACAATTTTACCTATATAAAACTAGGAACTTTGGAACATATCTGAACACATCCTCTATACCATTCAAGTAAACCGAGATCGTTTACCAATTTTCTAGGCACATATCCCGTTATATCATGACATCCTCCAATGCGATCAGTAAGCAATCTAAAAGTCCATGTGTTAAAAGATTGGGATACCAGTGACAACCTGATTCCCAAAATCGAAGAGTAATATTTTTAACTAAGAAATCAGTAGGAAACTAACATTGTGCACACAAATCCTAATCTCACTGTACACAACTTTTGATCCTGTGAACTATGATGCTACTCTGACCGACATGATAGTGAACACTTACTCTTCCAGATGCCACACTTAGCAATATTATTTCCAAACAACCAGAGTTAGCTTCTCACTGGAAAATATTTACTTACTTTATTAACTAGAAGAGCAGCGTCCACAACTTTGTATCGTGTATACTACTGGAGGTTTAGATTCAATAACTAGCATTATAATGACAGTGCCATTTCCAGATGAACGCAATGGCTAAGTCGGGACATTATCGGTGGACGGACGGGTTGTTACAGATGGTATCAGAGCCGACGACGGATCACCTATCAAGGGTCTGAGAGTACGCTGGACGGGTTGTGTGTTAGGTAGCTAGTCTCATGAGGGTCAGGGAACGTCGGAGATCTGGGCTTGAAAATATATTCCGGAGCCGAGGACAGATCCAATTTAAAGGTGGTGGTATTATAATACCCCAATTCGGCAAGTAGAGTACGCCGATTGGAATATAAATAATGGTTTGTCCTTTCCTAACATCGAGGCAATTTCAAGCGTAATTAACTCAGCAGTTGGAATACCTCTGCAGTTAAGTGTGCTCGGGCGGGAGTAGTCCAGAGATGGGTGACCTTCCTGGAAGCTATTGCTGGATGAACGCAGTGGTGCCTGTTGAAAACCCCACATTGTCGGATGACCGTAGTGGCTAAGTGGGGACAGTATCGTTAAAGGGACGGGTCGTTACATATGGTATCCAAGCCGACGACCGGTCACCTATCGAGGGTGGGAGAATACGCTGGACGGATTGTGTGCCAGGTAGCTCGTCTCATGAGGGGCAGGGAACGTTGGAAATCCGGGCTTGAAAAATATATTCAGGAGCCGGGGACGGCTCAAATTTAAAGGTGGTGGTGGTATTGTAATACCCCGATTCGGCAGGTAGGATTCGCTGAATGGAATATAGGTAATGGCAGCGATGCCCGTTGAAACCCCACATTGCCGGATGACCGCAGTGTAGTGGGGACATTATCGATGGAGGAACGGGTCATTACATATACTATGGACGCACACTGCACAGTTGGACACACATGGGCTGAGATTGGACGCGATTGGCCTGAAAATTCGGTGATAAACTTAATTTGTTGTTCTCTTTATATTGTTTCCATAAAAAACGCATGTACTAAGATTCAAACCAAGGTCTGTGCCGACATTCTTTGGCTCTTGAACCATTGAGCCACCCTTCTTTGTGTAATTGAGCATGCATATATTGTAGTTGTTGGAAATACCAAACAACACACCCCAAGTATAAAGTAAGTAGAGAGGAAGAGAAGAGACATTTGAGACAAGGATTTACGTGGTTCGGTCCCTTTAATGGAGTGAGACCTACTCCACGGGGGGTTGGTGGTGTTTCACTGTGTATATGGATATTACATGAGATGTAATGGTGGTGAAGGTGAAGAGATAAGCTAAGAGAGTATGAGAGAGCTTATGGATTAGGTTCTATCTAACTCAAAGAGTCCATCCTCTTTATATAGGAGAGGATGCCCTAGGTTAGTTACATATATTCCCTTACTAGAAGGTTCCTAAATATTACATAATATAGATGGTTTCTAGAAGTTTCCTATGAGTCACATGTTCTAGAGAATTCTTATGGGTCACACATGGTTACATATTCTAGAGAGTTCTTCATATTAGATGGAGGCGTGCGTTTGAGATGGAGGTTCTTAGAAGACATATGGAATATGGTATCCACAATCTGCCCTTTTTTATGAACCTCGGGATGGTTAATTGCGGAGGTAATGATTATCTTATGATGCAGCCGCGGATGATTCTGGATTTTGTTGGTGTAGATTCGTTCCTTAGTCGGTTCTTGCGGATGACTTCGATATGCGTTGGTGTAGCTGCGGACCTTTCTGATGTGCACCGGTGCGGACCTTTCTTTTTCTCTGTTGTGCTGGTGACGGTTGTTGTTGATGATGCGCTGCTTCGGATGTTTTGGATTGAAAGCGAACTCAGGGGTGCTTATGCGGAGGCGGAGCTCTTAGCTGCTAAGAAAATTTCAAAAAGGTTAATATATTTTTATTGGTACGATGGTTTATCATCAAATGTGGTTGAAATTGACTAAGTGATGATATATATATATATATCCTTCCCCCTTTTTTTTGAAACATGAATGAGGTATGCAAAATAAGCATTTGATAATATTTGAAATCATGAATGAAGTACGCAAGATCAATTATTTTTGGAAGCAATCATCGGCTTTTTCATTTTGGGTGTAGGACTAAAAGGTCAACGGTTTAGGCGCAATATAGTACTTTGATCAATGTTATTTGACGGAGGGTTGCGGAGAAAATTAATCTCCTACGGAGGCAGTGATGTGGTGGAGGACTCCCGATTTTTGTTGGGCTCCCATTACTCTCAATATTTCTTTGACGAATTTCATCGTTCTAATACAATTTTTTGCCCAACCGGATACTTCTAGCCCAAAATTTTATTTGAAAACGCGTGGGGGTTTTTGAAAGAGGGAAGATTATTTAAATACCCCTAAAAATCAAACCCTTCACAATTTATCCTTATATAATTTTATAAATACCCTTCCCTTCTAAAAGCCTTATCCTTTTAAATTAAGATTACTTAAATACCCTTCCTATATAATCCTTCTTCTGCTAATTACACCCATATCTCTATCATGCCACCAATACCACCACTAATAAGATCCACCACCACATTCCACCATCGCCACCATCACATTCCACAACTGTCATCACCACCAAATTCCACCACCACATTCCACCACCACCACCGCTGCATTCCACCACCACCACCACCATCTCAGTACCACCAACACCTATCACCACCACTACTACCTCCATACCGCCACCACGCCACCACTACTTCCACCACCACCACATTCCACCACCACCACCACCATCTCATTGCCACCACCGCTTTCGCACCA
>JAJJMA010029558.1:0-18838 GCA_023529015.1 Papaver nudicaule
CACCTCTAGGATGCTTTTATTTGTAGAATGCATTTTCTACACCTACAATGATTTAGATCTGCAATGTGCAGTTTCAACCAATGTAGAAAAAGGTTACTTCCCTACATTCTTCTCCATTGTTCTATTTTATCCGTGTCTTCATAAGACCAGCGTAATCACGTTTGATACATGAATCCTCACTATTACTCTGCTACTTCAGGCGACTCAACAAATACTGCCACAACCAAATTTTCTGCAGCACATTGAGAAGCCAAAAGAAGCAGTTCAAGCTACTCAAACTTCAAGTCTCCAGTCGTCTTCATTGGGAGGTAATGGATCTAGCAAACAGATTCATCCATCTGAGGTTTTGATTCATTCGGCTGAAAAATCCTCAAGAAAACAACTTGAATTTGCACCACTGAAGGTTTCTTCCACTAAGAAACAGTCTGCTGAGCCTAAGAAGGAACCTCCTTGTACGGATACGGTGACCCATCATTCCAGTACCCCAACTTCTATACTATCTAAACAGAAGTCTTCGACTCTCCCATCTCACAGATCAGCAACTAATGAAGTCCCGTTCGGAAAAGTAATATATATTATCTTATTACAGGCGTTTAAATCTTTATTGTTTTTGTGTTTCTCTTTATGATTTTCGTATGCCATGTATTTATGCAGGGCGTAGGATGTGAACTTTGGTCCGGCAAAAGGGAAAACGTTGTTGCTAGAGCTACTGCTTTTTTGT
Source organism: Papaver nudicaule (assembly GCA_023529015.1). Taxonomy (NCBI): domain Eukaryota; kingdom Viridiplantae; phylum Streptophyta; class Magnoliopsida; order Ranunculales; family Papaveraceae; genus Papaver; species Papaver nudicaule. Next base: position 722 of record JAJJMA010029558.1, read on the forward strand.
CCGAAGAAAAAAAAGTGTCTGTGTATGGAATTCCTGTCAGGATCACGTGATACAGAGTCCAAGTTACAGAAGTACTGAATGAAAATCTCGTATTACCAATACCCGGCGATGAGATTAAAACGTTAAAGCAAGCTTGTGGCACTTTTAACGCTTGGGGCTTACTCCTTTGCATAAGGATCTCTGTATGCATTCATCTTGCTTATCATTAAGTGCTCAACATGATTATATCCATCAAGATAAGCAAATCTGTCTCTTGACAGAAAAAATCACTCTGCTTCAAAAAGATCTTGAAAAAGAACGAATTGAACATAAAGCAGACAGGGAACGATTCATGCTTGAATTGTCAAACCTTGAGTCTCGTATTCAGAATTTTGAAAGACATTCTCTTTCTAGTATAATGTATCTTCATAACGTTGAAACTCAACAATTAAGAGAAGATAACCTTGTACTCAGGAACAAATTAGATAATCTGTCTATTTCAAAAGGAGTTTTCTCTGGAAGTGAAAAAGTGAATAATTGTAGAACTTCTCCAAAGAAGTTGTCTCACTTGAGACCCACTCGTGATCTTGGATCTCGACCTACAGTTATTGCTTCTGTTAAAAAACCTTCCTCGCCTATGACTGTAAAGAAATGGGTTGAGAAAAGGCATGTCAAACAGATCATAGAGGATAAAAAGCCTATCCACACTGGTTTTCAGAAAAATATTAACTTGTCTCTTTCAAATTGCAGAAAAATTATTCATTCCATGGAGACGAATCTATCAGACATGATTCAAAAGACTGATAAACCAGGTATGTCCTCTACTAACAGCTCGTGGATTCCTTCTAAAAGAAAGAAGAGAAGTTCACGAAGTCCTATACACAGGACCTTAGTGTCCCCTTCTCAATAAGAGATAGGACTCTCTCTATTGGTAGTCCTTGTAGCGAGAAAATGTCTAAAATAGGATTCTGTATAAAGGTCTTTGGGATAGTGCATAAACAAATATTTACCTATTATCTAAATAAGACAATAATTTATCATCTCTTATAATTGTTGAGCAATGATCTCCAAAAGAGATGTGTCCACGCTCAAAGGATTATGTGATCCTTTGTCTTGATGGTTTATGATCACCAATGTTGTCATCATAATTGTCTTACAGCACCTACCTTATGTCTCCTGAAATTGCTGTGAGCCGAAACAAGATTTTATAATATAAAGGTGTTATCACATCATATTAAAGGGTCCAAAATGTAATGACCCGATGTGGATGTCAACACCTTTTGTGCTACTTCTAGAATTTCCCCTGCCTCTGGCTCCTAAGGCAAGAGTCGAGAACATGATCCATGGGAATCACTATGAGAAAGCCAAAAGGAAAATATGCTTTAATAATCATATTGTTGACATTTTAAACTTATTTGAGGTAAAAAATTGTCTTATGAGATGTACCCTTGTGGTCACACTATGCTTAAAAATTGTCCTTTTTTACCTCAACTGGTGTTTAAAGGACGTTCGTATGAACGCAAAACCTGTCCCTTGAAAATCCTAAACTCTGTGTCTGAACCTTATATAAGGTAGAGTAGGAAGGGTTATTTGATCAGTCCAAAAGAAGGAATTCTTTTCTCCTTAGAACTGAAACTGCAAGATGAACGACAATACATGGACTGTCATTCTTCCTTCCTGTAAAAAGATTCGAATTGAATCTTCAGACAGTGAATCTAGTATGACTCAAGAGAATAAAGCATTATCTGCTCAATGCTCAGTTCCATGCGTCTCTGAAGAACAAAGAAAGGCATCCGATATGAAACTTGACGTTGTTCTTGAACACGTTTTAAGTTTAAGCAAGGAGTTTAACAAACTCACCAATCTCATCACTGACCTCACCTCAAGAGTAGCTGCTATTGAACAAGACTGGACTACCTATGAAGAGCCAGAGAAGGAGGTAACTGAAGAATAAACTTTTTCTTTACATTATCTGGATGAGAAAATTTCTTTGTTCATGAATAAGAGGCATACTTGCTTAAGTCATCTTGACTTTAATTTTTATGAGTGATATGCTTAAATTGCATCTATTTCATCAATTAATCGAGGTTATTAAATTAAAATCTTAATTGATGATTGCAAGGCTTGATCTTTATTGATTATCTTTATGAATGTATTGCAAAACCGTGAACTTGCTTTTTTAGCCATACCACCCGTTCGGGTAAAGCAGTTCATGCTAGATTATCAAAATCCCTGCTTCTGACTCTTATGGCTAAGAGGAGACGATTTTTGATAATAAGGTACCTCGTAGACTACAATGTTGAACTCCACTGGATTAAATGTTGTACCTTTAATTCTTAGTCTTACAACCACTAGGAAAGGGTAACCTAATGTTTTCTCTAAAGGCGATTGTGGGGGTATAATTCAGACGATCCACGTGTCATCATCCTAGAAGAAGAGGAAGACATCACCTTATAAACGCGAAGAGAGTCAAAGACAAAGACTACGAACCATGGACCACCACCCGAAGATGTCGCCTCGATCTACCAATCCGTCCGAAGTAGTTACCCAAGCTCCCCCCGAAGTGAAGATCAAGCCCGAGGAATAAGTATACCGAAGAGATAAACCAACATACGAGAGCCGAAGTCACTTGAAGACGAGGCGCACCAAAGACCTACTTTACTTAGTAGCTAAGATAAGGGCATTTGTGTAACTATCATGTAAATTTCCTCTATATAAAGGAAATGTCTCCTAGGAGAGAGGGGATCTTCTTTTACTTTCTCTCTCTTCCTCCTTCTCCTCTACTCATCTTCTTCCCCAAAAACTAGATCTAGATCTAGAACTCCTCTTTAATGGAGATTCATGTAATCCAACACCAAGAAAGTAATAAATTTGTGATAAAGGTTGCATCCATCGCACCTTGTATCTTCTCTTTACATTTGTACCTTGATTATTTGATTAGGGTTCATACTTGTGATTCAAATATCTATTGGCTGTAGAGTGTGGAGTCTATATGCAGATTTTACACTCGCACAGCGATGGTTGACCGAAACTCTCTGAGAAAGTAGGAAGATTAAACCTTGAATTCCTATTTGACCGTAACTGGATAGAAAAGAAAAAAATATCTACAATTTCACTTGTGAAAATTGTACCCAAGATATTATCCTAAAACCTTGCTTGGGAAGGTAGTCGCGTTGTTCCTTATGGAATGACACATAATGGGGGAGAGTTCTTTTGAACTTGTGCTTCATGGTAATATCTTTTTGGGGAGTGCGGCTGTGGAATCTACGAGAGAATTGCATCTTTTTATCTCTCGTTTCAGGTATGTTTACCTTTGTCTACATTGATTATTGCGACTTTATGAGGATTCCTATATTTCTTTTCTTTGTCTATTTTATGACAAAAAGGGGGAGAAATCTTGTAGTAAGGGGGAGTAAAATCTTTCTATCTACTACGACAATTGTCTACGGCATTGTCATAGGGGGAGTAAAATCGATGTGCGTGTTAGCATAACAAAAATTAGTGTATTGAGTAAGGGGGAGAACATATCAAATTGTGTAGTATCTTGAAGCATCGATGCAATATGCTTACCAAGTTTTACATACTACTCAATTGCATAACAAACTCTTGTTGGACTATGTCCTTCTAGAAACCAAGATGTGTGGTGACTTTGAGTTTGTTATCTCTACCTTGAATCTTCGCTTACAGGAACACTCTTATCTGAACACACTGAAGATTACAAGAAGATCAAGTACATTATGGTTAGGGCTAAAAGATTTTACTTTTTGAATCCATATGTAAGATTGGTTTTTGTCACTAAAATTGACAAAGGGGGAGATTGTTAGAGCATAGCTCGGTTGAACACATTGATGTTGCTATCTCAAGTCAGTTGTCAAGTTTATGAGACAAAAACACAATCCTTGATAAGTTTACTCTACAACTCGGACTAGGATAGTTCTAGGTAATTGAGACGAAGACTGATGAAGACGAAGACCGAAGCTTACTACTTGATAAATCATAACGTCCTCGCTGAAGGTTAGAAAGGTATTCCCTTTCCGTATCATTTTTACCATTTCTATCATACCAATAGTCTATGATGTTGTTTATATGATCCGAAGGTATTCTAGGATTTTCGCATTTGCATTTGTCACACTTGTGATAATTTGTATAGGTAGAGTATGTTGAGTTGTCTCTTGAAATAACCCCAACGGTGAACGCGTTCATGAACGCGTACATATGTTGACTTTGGGATTTCAGAGAACGAGCTAAGTTTGTATGAACGCGTTCATGAACGCGTACATACAAGTTCAAGAATTCTTCTGAATTCTCCTGAACTCTAAGGACTGCTCTATGAACGCGTTCATATAAGCCATGTGAAAACTTCCAACTTTCATATTTGAAGTTTTCGGTCTAGACATGATTAGTTCTCGGACTTGTCGTGACTTGGCCCATGGAATTCAACAACTTAATCCAAGCGATGTTCAAACTAAGTATTTGGACTAGAAGTCGCAAAGCGATGTCCAAACAAGCATTGGACCAGAAGTCGCGAACCTTCAAACAAGGTTGAGTCTTCTTTAACTTTAGGCTTAGTCCAAAGTTCTTAGAAGATTGAGAATGGGTATTCAAGCTATGGACTTTCCTAGTTCCGGAACTTGCTTGAGACCTACTCAAGGTTGCTTAAACTTTAAGCCAAGCCTCCCTTGATGATCACTATAAATAGACGACCTTCTGCAAGATACAATCTCAATCCTCTACATATCTGTGTATCCTTGCATAAAGGTTGGTCGTCATCTCGAAGTCCTTTTAGGACTACGACTATTGAAAGACTTCACTTGAGGATCGTGAAGCACAGGTCGGAAGTAAAATTCCATCATGTATCTTGGGTCGATTGAATTCTTTCAATCTTATCACGACCAAGATTTGATAGAAACTTCGTAAGGTAGATCTTGTATCGTAAACCCTAGAAGTTCCCAAACGCAAAATCACGAACTAGGTTTCATACTAACTTCGTCTCGCGTTCGGAGGTAAAGTTGTTTAGGCTAGATCAATAAGCCCTGTTAGAGGCAGGGTAGCGCTAGTCTTCACGAAGGGAAGTGGAGCAACTCCTAGGCCTGTAAAGGACGTCAGCTTGGGGAATCAAGTACGTAGGCTACTGCGGGAGCCAAGAGACGTAGGAGCACATTGGTAGCTGAATTGCTTATAGGGTGAATTGAGTCTCGATACAGTCCAGTCCGAAGTCTGAGAGTAGGCTAGCGCCTGTATACCATTCATACTAAGGGTGTTCACATCTGGACGAGGTCCCGGGGTTTTTCTGCTAGGTTTGCAGTTTCCTCGTTAACAAAATTCTGGTGTCTTGCATTACTTTTCCCTTCCGCATTATATTGTCTTTGATCTATATAATAGATGTAATTGCAAGTTTGTTGATTCATAACCTTTGAGTGAATCCATCTCTATTGAGATCTACAAGAACTCGTTCTTGTTAGGGTTCGGTTCTCTGAACTATACTCAGGTTGTTGTTTGAATATTGATTTGTGAGATCGTTCAAACAACCATAATTAACTAGGTTCACGAAAATAAAAAGTTGGTGGTGTATCTCGGTATCCCCGCTTTTTCAATTGTGACTACTTTTGTATTGCTCAATGGCTCTCCGGGTGAGATCTTTGTACCTGAAAGAGGTCTTAGATAGGGTGACCCACTTAGTCCTTACTTGTCCATTCTCTGTATGGAGTTTTTTTCTAGGTGTTTGCTTCAAGATGAAAGTAGTAACCTATTACATGGAATAAGGGTAAGAAAAGATAGCCCTGCAGTCTGCCATATATTCTTTGCTGATGATTGTCTGATATTTCTTAGGGAAACTAAGAAAGAAGCTAAATCCTTACATGAAATAATAGGTAGCTTTAGTGCTTTGTCAGGTCAGTCAATAAACTTTGCAAAATCTGGAATTTCTTTTAGCAGTAAAGTGGAAAACAATGTCAGAAATGAGATAGGTAATATACTGGGTATTCAGAGAATGGAACTTCAATATAAATATCTTGGTGTCCCATTGCACTTACAAACTAAGAAAATGGAGTCTTTTGAGCCTATACTTGACAAATTCAAAGGTAAATTAGGGATTTGGCAAGCTAAACTCTTCAACCCTACAGACCCAAACTATTCTTTGATCCCTTGCTTCCCATCACATGGCAGTTTTCCCTATGCCAGTCAAAAAAGATTTTGGTGGAATAAAAAACAGGAAGGAGGTGGCCTCTTCTTAAGAAAATGGGACTATCTTTGCATCCCAAAAAAATTTGTTGGTCTCAATTTCAACAAATCTAATCATTTTAATCTTGCTTTGTTAACCAGATGTTTTTACGTGAAAAACACTGTACTGCAAATGAGTACTTTTAGTGTTCGAGATCAAAATCGAACAAAACTAGCCTAACCCAAGTCAATGGCCGTTCAAGCCTTGCTATTGATTTTGTAAGAAGAATGTATGTTTATGGTGTAAGGGTTCAAGATCTACGTCATAGGTGTGACTGAAAATCTCCAAGTCTAGAAGTGTGTTGAATACTCAAAATCTGATTTCTTGGAGCTATGATACTCAGGTATTCTCGTTCTCTGAGATTCTGGTGTTCTAGTGTTATGCCTTGGAAGATAGAGGAAGCCTCTATTTATAGTGTTGAACTCACCCTGATCTCTCAACAGAGGAGGTGGAAGTCGTGGAAGAGTGAAGAAATGGAGAACATGAGTTCGTTCTGTAACTGCTAGAGTCGTGTAGAACATGTCCACTTTGCACCATCTTTCGTAACTGCCCATCAATTTATTTCTAACTGTCGTAGACCGCCAAACCAATACCCCTAAAGTTATCCCCCCGTGTGATGTTTTGATATCTCGTGTAGAAATGCAGATGTTGCATAACGGTACTATGTTAGGCCATAATAATGTTGTGTGGCTATGAGTGTGGCACAATAGGTTTACTCACACTCTTGATGTTGATTTACAGCTCGGCGGCCTAGTTGATACTAACTTATTTAGGATTTGGCCTAACCACATGGTGATGAAGCTACATGATTTGTGCTCTTTTTCAATAGTGCTATGCTACGAATTCTCGTGTAATGGCGCCATGGGCCATAGAACCTTAGTATGCCAAGTGAAATTGGCGTGGATATGATGTGTGTGGCCTCGAGGGTCTGAAATATTGTGTGGACCACACTCATGGCGCCATGGCTTTGTGGCACCGTGGTGGCCACAATTTTGTGGCTCCATGACTTGTGGCACCACGAGTGACCTCTGGCCTTGCATGTTCTGGTCGTGATTACAGCATTCTTGGCCATGGCCTTCCTGGCCATGGCATCTCGTGTGGCCGTGGTCTTGGACACATCCTTTGATGATTTTCGTGACGCCATGGCTGTGGCGCTGTGGCCACAGTTTTGTGGCGCCATGACTTGTGGCGCCATGAGTGGCCACTTTGGTGCATTGGTATTTTTGGGCCTTTCTGGCCATGACATTGCGTTTGGCCATGATTTTGATTCTCTTTTATGGCGCCATGCTCATGGCGCCGTGAGTCTTTTGTAGCGCCATGGCCATTTTGGCATATGCCGTCCTTTGTGGCGTAGTTGGCCATGTTATCTTTGGCCATGGCATTCTAGGTCATGGCATCTTTGGACATGGCATTCTAGGTCATGGCATGTTTAGCCATGGCAGATTAAGCCATTCTATGGTTAGGCTATGGTTTGCTTAGGTGTGTCTAAGCTATTATATAACTCTCAGAGAGTTCTGGACGGACCTAGAACCTTGATGAATCTGAGGTGAGGCTCAGGCGTTGAGTCGTATTTTAATAGGAATTTCGGGTGGGTGCATCTCTATCAATTCTCCACCACAGTACGAGTAAGCAATTTAGTTGTAATGTCGAGGAATTCGAAGAGATGTCGACATGAAGTAAATTGGTGGTTTTGTGTGTTGGTGGTTGTTTAGCGTCGTGCTAAGATATTATTCTCTCCACCCGGGGGGCTATAAGAGAGAACTCGTAGGGAGCTGTAGATGGTGGATTTTAGAATATGGGCAAAAATGTAAAATAACATGATGGGCTTAGAACTAACCCGTAATAGACAATAATATTTTGCACCACCCAACAAAACAAAATAACTCATATTGCAACCAGGAGAGCAGGACTGCTACAACAACCCTGGTTGGACGAGGAATGTTCTGGCCAGCACCATTTTATGGTCACACGCCAAACAGTAATGCAGCCAGGAGAGCAGGACTTCTGCAACGACCCTGGTTGGACAAGGAATGTTCTGGCCAGCACCATCTTATGGTCACACGCCAAACAGTAATGCAACCAGGAGAGCAGGACTACTGCAGCAACCCTGGTTGGACAAGGAATGCTCTGGCCAGTACCATCTTATGGTCATACGCCACCCTTGTTATTTTTAGGCCACTAGGCCAAATTCGATGTGGATGGCGCTGGCCATCCCTAGGCCACTAGGCCAAAGCTAGCATGGGATGGCGCTGGCCATCCATAGGCCACTAGGCCAGAGCAAGCATGGATAGCGCTGGCCATCCCTAGGCCACTAGGCCAAAGCTAGCATGGGATGGCGCTGGCCATCCCTAGGCCACTAACCCAAAGCAAACACGGGATGGCGCTAGCCATCCCTATGACACTAGGCCAAAGCAAACACGGGGTGGCGCTGGCCATCCCTAAGACACTAGGCCAAAGCAAGCATGGGATAGCGCTGGCCATCCCTAGGCCACTAGGCCAGAGCAAATATGGGATGGAGCTGGACATCCCTAGGCCACTAGGCCAAGCAATCTCGACAGGGGATGGCGCTGGCCATCCCCAGGCCACTAGGCCAAAACAAGCATTGGATGGCGCTGGCCATCCCTAGGCCACTAGGCCAGAGCAAATATGGGATGGCGCTGGCCATCCCTAGGTGTCACACCCCCAAATTGCGTCAACCAATTTTGGCTAAGGAATGACCCGACAACACTAATGGTTCAGTGAATCAAGCTTCACCCATCAATGCTCAGCCTTACACACTTGCTCAATTCAAGTACACCCACAATCATCAAAGATTGGCAACATAAGTCTTTCTTCATTTTCTCTCATCCTTTAGTGCATCCCATACTACACTAAGGCTTTGCCATGCTACCAATTCCACACAAGATCAACACCATTCATGAACACATAATTAGAAGCAACAACTCTTTTCATTACTTCAAGGAACAATACAAAACTCACCCAAATCTGGGTTACAAATGGCCATCACTCCTAAGTGATGCCAAACTCCCTACAATGGCCTAAAACTCACTATCTAAGCCTATAGGATTTTCCCTATTGATCCCTCTCTTCTCAAAATTGAAGAACCCTGATTACAAACTTTTTCTAGCCTATAAATAGCACTAGATTCGAAGCCAACTTATGTGCAACCGTTGCACAAGCTATGGACAGCCAAGTGTCCATAGGTAGTTACTGTAACCGTCAACATGCATCCTGCAACCGTCTGGACTATGTGTGGCTGACCTAACTTTGCTGCACTTGTCCCCAATAGTTACAAGAGACAAACACGGTTATAAAGCCTCTTTATAACCGTTCTACAATGTCCTCCTACTCATGCCACGCATCCTTATGCCATAACCAAATTTTACCGTCAATTTGAGCCTTTACCAAGCCATGCCATGCCATTTACGCCAAGGCCATGTGCCACACTTGGATGGACGCTACAAACAGCGTGCACACATGCTATTAAGCCTTCTAAAGTCATGCATAAATTTTTCTCACAAGACTTAAGCTCTCTTGCTACCTTTGGCTGAGTATGGACGCACAATAACGCGTTTGGCTGCGCCATTGACTCTTATGCATTACCAAAGCCTTGTCCAAGCTTTGGCCTTATGCCAAGGTCATTCTCTTGACCTTATCCATGTCCTTGATTCCTTCCTTGAGTTGGGTCAACTCAAAATCCTCGGACACTTGACATTGACCAATCAATGTCACACACATGTCAAATGGCCTTCCTTGTTTTTGCCTAATGTAGCTTCCTTGTCGGACTAATGAAGCTACATTTGCTAGGCCACTTGTGTAGAGGCTAACACTAGGACACTAGGCCAAGCAATCTCGACAGGGGATGACGCTGGTCATCCCCAGGCCACTAAGAAAAAAGCAACATGGGATGGCGATGTCCATCCCTTGGCCACCAGGCTAGAGCAAATATGGGATGGCGCTGGCCATCCCTAGGCCACTAGGCCAAGCAATCTCGACAGGGGATGGCGTTGGCCATCCCTAGGCCACTAGGCAAAGCAAAGCAATATGGGATGGCACTGTCCATCCCTAGGCAACTAGGCTAAACAAACTAATATAAGGATGGCATTGTCCTCCCCCACCCATTTTGTTCATCGTCCTCGATGAACGCAACACTCATTTGGGACCTCCCAAACTACCTGGCTATATAAGTACGCTTCTGAAAAACCCCTTCTCAGAAATTCAGCAACTTTCTTGGCCTTCCTGGCGTCCACGCCAATACTTCATGCCTAGTATCATTCACCACCACTTAGCTTTACTGCCTTGTCATTGACCCTATTAACTTCAGGTTCTATTGTTACGTCGCGACCGCTTCCAACTTCATCTTGAGTTATATATCAATGCCCAAATGCAAATCTTGCGATTTTTCTTGGCCAAACTTCTTTTCTAGCCTCAAATCACCTAAACGTCAATTGTGCCTAAGGGTACACAACTTGACATGCACAAGGCCAGCATTGTTCCAGTCCATACTGTCCATTGATGCCTTCTTTTGTGCTCATTGATCACTTTCATCATGGCCTTAGTCTCTTGCCTTCAAACTCCGACTTTGGTTGCATCCTACAACCCAACATGACTTATATGCGACTTAGCCTTCATTTTCAATCAGTTTTGCTAACACCTGCCTTGGATCAAATTCCTCCATGGCTCCCTGTCAAGCTTCCCATAGAATGCCTAGTGGTTTTAGGCGTACCAACTAGCATCTATTGTTGCAAACACACTAAGGAACTAGTTTCCTTGAGTGCTATGGCCAAGTATAAGCCTTATACTTGCTCCAACTATTATGCACTTAGCACAAATCCATGTGCCATACTTTTCTTGACTCGCCTAAAGCAAAACTATTGAGTTGCATAGCTTCTTAGCCTAAGCTATGACTAACTAGTTTAGGACAGAACTTGGCATCATGCCATTCTCTGGCCTACGTCGCTTTCGCAACCAATGCGCCTCAAGCATTCATTCGAACCGCTACGCCTTCACTCTTTGGACAACTTTCCAAAGCTTATGAGTTTCCCCTAATTCATTCCTTTGATGGACAGACTTTTTGGCCTTGCTGCCGTTCTTGTATTGCACTCTTCTTAGCAATTTTCTTAGTACAATATGCAGGGCCATCCCCAACAGCAACATGTCTTCCTACCATCAAACTGATTTTGCACCATTACACTTTCAACGTCTTCTATTGCATATTTCGGCCAATATGCTATGTAGCATCTCCCATGTGAACTAGCTTTACTCCGAATCAAAAGAGACAAGTACTTTAACATCGAACACCCTCATTCACTACTACCTTACATAGAAAGAATTCTTTCCCAACACCAAGGTCATACTCTACCCAATATTTGAAAGTATACTTCAAATGGATTGCAAATTCCAATACCAACTGATCACAAGCTTTGCAATACTGACTTCATTATAACTATTTAGCAACAAACGAGGAAACAAGGCCACAACCAATTTCCTTGCATGCTACTGACCCTCCGTCCAACTAGCAATGTTCATATGCTCCTCCCATAACGAAGCATCGTCCAATTAGTACTTGGCCTTTGGCCAGACTCCTCCAAATTGAGGCAACCATGTTGCCATAGCTTCTATGAAGATTTCAAGAATGACCCATGCCATTCATATGCATTATCACTCCTTTGGCATTCTATATTCCCGCATCTACTACCTTTGAGCATAGCATAAGCTTGCCACACATTGCACAATCTGAAATAGAATGACTTGATGATTCTGAGCATCACCATAGTGCTCAGTTAATCCATCTTAACCAATGACTATTGCGGACTAAACTCCCTTCCTTGGACAGTTGTAAACAAGGCCAACATCCCTTGCAGATGAGGCACCGCTGCCTTTGTTCCATGAAGCAATGCATATCCTGCAGAGATAGCATTCTTCCTTTAACTTAGAACTCATTTTCCTGCCCATATACACTAGTACACAAATGAGCATTTAAGACGGTTTTTTCATGGAGCCATGTGACGGTTTTTGAATCAAGTGGCGATATGACATCCAATAAACACGTCTGGGTGAATGTAGTGTCTGTATTCCCCCTTTATACGACGGTTTTGATTTCTTACAGGATCCTTGACAAGGATTGAGCTATCAACCGTCGCAACTACTGACCACATTGTCACTCTCCTATGTGTTTGTCATAGCCAGTGTCGAATGACTGTTGAATAGCAACGTGAAAGCAATTCGATAAATTCTTCAAGTGTCCATTTGCTCAGATATAACTACGCTGTTGATTCAGTAGCCTTCGGGAATCATAAAGGCACGTTGAGCTTGTGTTTATCATTGTCAGTGTCGATCTACCAGTAGATAGCAACGTCAAGATGTTCGATAATTTATATGCGTGTCCACTGTTGGAGTTTTCATTTGACACTTACCAACTAGAGATTTCCTTGAGTGTCCATAGACAGCTCAATAGCCATACCAGGACAATAAGATGTAAGGTGCCAAAATATGGGTAGATTGCCACTTGAAGAAATAATTGTTTACTCAGCGTGTCGGTTTTCATTCGACACTCTCCAATTCGAGATTATTGTTGGGTGTCCACAACCGGCATCTGTAGCTACTCTGGGACAAAAATGATGTAAAGTGCCAAAATATGGGTTAGTAGACACTTGAAGAAATCAATTTTTAGTCTGCGTGTCCAATGTGGAGGTTTCAGTTCGACACTCACCAATTCTACATACTTGTTGGTGTCCATAGCCAGCATCTATAGCCACTCGAGGACAATAAGAGTTGAGCTGCCTAAATATGGTTATATTGCCACGCGATCTATCTTATCTAAGGGTACGTGACAAACAAAATGGACGGACCTCTGAACCGGGTCAGGGGCCCATGTCCGCGAGCTAATATTTAGGTGCATGAACCAGGCTCGAGCATCCGGGTAAGCCCTCTAGTCCATAAGATCGTTTAGAACTTACACAGCAACGATGGGCTTAATTTAGGTTACAGCCCAAGATAAATCTGATCAGGCCAAGGATCTGTCACAGACGTATTTTGCAGTTGGGCTTAACCTACACATTAACCAGAGTCATCAGACCAATATGAGCGCGTTTGTCATGGAACCTCATCTTCTGCAATGTTGTATTCTTTTCCGAAGGGGTACATGCATTTCACTTAACAGACGTGTATATTGGTTGCGTCCATTGAATGTCTATATAAAGTTCAAGACATTCTAAGTGCCCCTATATAACTATGTTGTGATGGAAAAACACATCTCTTGAAATTCCGTTACATTTTGGTAGAAAATGAGGAGTCTTTTCCCGACTGAACAGACGTGTATATTGGATGTCTATATAAGTTCAGTATTCAAACGTATTTTGCAGTTGAGCTTAACTATACTTTTTTATTCCTAAGCCAATCAGTTTGGATTAACTTATGTACATATTAACTTACACATTGACCAGAAGAATCAAATCAAGATTTAAGCCCAGGGTTATCCTTACCATCGAGGAGACTTTTCGATGATATTCTTAACTATCCCAATCCCTCTATTAAACCCTAACAACAATGGATAATTTGCATTAAAGCTCAACTATTTTAAAATGATACTAACAAAGTGATATAATAGCAGGGCTCTAAATCCTGCTGAAGCTACATACTCCGTATATTAAAGTTTAGAGTTTCTTCTTTACAAAATGAGAAGAGACTACATATATAAAAGAAGAGACTGAAAACCATAAAAGAGTATACCCAAAATACTTGCACCATTCACTTACGCCGAATACATATATACCCAAAAAGTTTAAACTCAAAAAGTTTCCCACATATGATGACAGTGTGTGCGTACCCCAAGAAAAAAACGAAGGGGAAATCTATAGATCGATATCATACTCATCGTCGGATGTATAAGGCAATTCCATGCCCCGTCATAGTTTATATTCTCCGTCGTAATTCTTAGCAGGGCCGATTGGAGTTAGGTTACCCGGAAAGCAACTCGACCACCTTTGGCGCTTAGGCCATCTTTAACGCTATGCAGTGCTTCCTGCGACAAGCGTAGCAACATTGGCCGTAACCCTCTTCTTGGGGGTCGGGTCTGGAGAAAACCAAACTGTCTTAGGACCAGGGTTGGGACATAGTAAGTTAGTTTCTTGAGAGATGGAAGCACAACATAGGAGGTTTCTTCTTTAGTAGACCAGATCAGGGGCTCGAAATTCCACTGCGGAATTCTCCAAACGATGAACTTTGCACGAAGTGATCCGCTCTTCCAATGCCCAACATTTATGGCATCCAGAATGTTTCCAATTACCCATCTCCTGACGTCTCTGACAGATATAATAGCATCCACGCCGTACCTATCCATGTAACGTTCATAAAAATTTAAAAGAGGACCAGGTTGCATGGGCTCGTCGAATTCCAGAAAATTCATGTGCTCCAGTGCCCATACCTGCAATAAATATTTAAATTGTAGCGGAAACAATACGACAACATTTGAGAATAAAAGATGGTAATAAAAAACTAAAACGTACCGCAAATAACGTTGCACAACTGAGATAACCCGATGGGATTAGGGTGATCACGCAAGTCCTCACAAATCCAACGCACATTTAATTCCGAGTCGTTTATCAGATCCATGGCTTCATCTTCAGATATACAGAGGAACTTGGCTAAGTCTCTGGTAACTATAAGGGGTTTAATAGGCGGTAGGCCTATTTTATTCTTCAGTTTATGATCAAAGAAGAACAAAAATTCTTCAACGACTGGACAGAAATCACAATCATTAATTCGGAGCACCCGTATTTCTTTCCTCCAGAACCCTGCAAGGTAATTAGAAATAGATTCTGAAATCTCTATTTTGGCCAAATGAACTATCTTCTCAAGACCAAACTCCTTTACAATTTTCCAGTCCGAGAGTGGTAAATGCCATAGCCAGTCACAAACTAGCGTCGCCGCCATTGTGAACTACTGCAGGCAACAAATGCAAGACTATGAGGATAATTTGCAGAATCCTGTGTAATGTACAGGGGACTTCAAATTTATGTATGTGTCTGAATTAGTGAAATAACAGGGGATGTTTACGGCATGCTGATTAGTCCAAGGCTTTCAAATCTGATTGAATGCGACATGCAACTGATTAAAAGGCACAATATCCTTTTCGTATCTATTACGCCATCCACCGCTATGTGAAAATGTAATCCACAGTTCCCAACTCTCCGTATTTATTATACATAGCAAGTTTGAAAGATTCAATAGCACCAAAATTGTGTGGTGTTCAGTCAGGAATATTAATTGAAGTTCAAATGTCTCAATTCGAACAATGGATTTCTAAGAACTAACTGTGGGCGTTTCTAACATGCAACAAATTGGTATAATGCTTTCAACTGCGATAAAAATCGTTTGCCACATGCAGCCAATTAAAAAGAGCAACATAAGATTCTTGCAGCTTCAGACTAGTTAAAAAAAAAAACCATGAAATTGTGATGGTAAAATCATGAAACCATTTTTGGAAGCTTCTTAACAAAAGTGAAGTATCAAAAGCATGAAACCAAACAAAAATCGAAAGATATTCCGCCAGTTACCATACAAGGAAAAAAAAAAGGCTAATAAAGTAGCAAATCCATACTACCATAACTAATTTAATCGTCAAAAACCTTCAACTGTTTTTGCATGTATGTCTAATAGCTATTTGTGGCCTTATGAACAAATATGGTGGCATAATATCAGTTAGAGTAGATGGATGAGGCAGTTTTTCTCACCTTCAAACTGAGATTGCCCTTTTAGAAATCACTAAGCGCAAACCCGAAGGACAATTGGCAGGATGATGATATAAATACTGATGTCGATTGCCTGCTTTGCGATGATCGTAGCTGCTTTTGGTGAAAGATTCATAGATAGATTTCAGTTTCAGGGAATACCAAAGGTCTGCGTTTAAAAAAATAAAGCTACAAAGATTTGGTTTTAGGGGATAATACCAAAGGTCTGGGCTTTAAAAAATAGTTTCACATTTTTTAAGAAAGTTAATTAGTAGACCGCACCTCAAGTGCATGTAGAGAAAATTGCAGCATGCTAGATTTATGCGTATCTATTCTCCACAAAATGCGTTGACTATGATGGTGCGGTGGTGTTTGACCACTAATTATGGAATGTAAAAGATACACCAGATCAATGAAATCAAATATGATTCTATTTCAACGGTGATTGTGCGTGTTTCTCATATTTTCTTCCTTCTTCTAATATCAAAAAGTTTGTTTATTTGGGAAGGGTTATCACATCACCCAACCTTTCATCATTAGTACTCGTTTCTCCATACACTCAATTGTTTTGTAGAGTCTTATCATGTAACCGCTTCTCCATGCATACACTCAATTGTTTTGTAGAGTCTTCTCTTGTCTCCTGTCAGATATATAGAGTCTTCTCATGTCAAACGATTCATGTCAGATATAACTGAACTCCATAACTAACACTAGTATTAAAGCAAACACCCATTACAAAACAGTTCCGACCGACGACTTCTTCTTCTCCATTGAGAGCATTTTCAGACATCTAAACTAGAAAAAAGAAATGGCATACTGTCACGAATATGCAACAAAGGAATGGCACGCACGGTTCAGTAGAATGTTAATCGGGAAATTTACCGACGAAGACTTCACCATTTCTCCTGCATTGATGAAACAACACATGTGTCATACGTACAACTTTGCGGCGGAAAATTTTGAAGTTCGATTTTATCATCCCCCGGGAAGCAGGAAGAATTACTACGTCTTTTATTTCTCAAACCACAATCTATGGTTACAGATGATGCGGCAGCTGCCACGACCCACTCAAATTCAGGAAGAACCTTTCTGGATCAAGGATTTTTGGTGGGGAAGAGATATCTTCGGCATGGATTGGACTACACCACCACAACACTAAGGATTATTTGATCTAGGTGTTTATTTCATTAACTGTTAGTCTCTCCTTGCTTAGTAAATTTCGACTTTATTCTTGTTTGAGGGCTAGACATGTTGACACCAGCATTTTGACACTGTCAATGATTCTGATTGCTTCTACAACTTCCCATGAACCTTAAGGTGTGTACCAAACGTCTGAAAATCTCTAGGAAGGCTGAAACTTGGGATTGCGGCATTTGAGAGACTACTACCATGTCCCACTAACTGGAATTTGCTCACAACTTCAAGTTTCTAATTGATTTTTGCAGTCTGTAAAATTTAGGATCGATTCAAACCACTATATGTGAGAAGAAAGCGATTCATACTACGAAGCAACGAAATTCCGAACTCCACAATAGCAAATAAAGGTCGACAAACATTACAAACATGATCGACATACATTCATAGAACAGAAGGTGCACAATGATACATAAGAGCATCGAAAACAAAAAAAACAGGAAACTAATTTGCCATTAAAGAGCTCAACAAAGTGTGGAATTTGGCGAAGATAGAAGAACGCAACTGTTGGATTTTAGTAGTAGTTGTACCCCCTCGATCCCTCATGATTGTCTCATTTGTTCCATTTGTTCCCAGAGCTCGAGAATACCCAACTGATGAACTGCAAAGTCAACAAACTCTTGTAGTTCATCTGCAGTAAAATCATCAACATATTTTTTTCCAGCACCTATATCAGTGTCCTCTTCTGCACAAATCTCCGACCAACGTAAATTCTTCCCAGCATCAGAAACCTGCTTGTCCTCTTCGCGGATGCCATCCGCATAATTAATCAATTTTTGTAGATCATCAAATGACAATCTACCAAGAATATCTTTGGCTTCTTATAAGGAACTTGGTTTAGTCTTCACCATTATTTCAACTCTCTTCTTTTTCTTTCCAACCTCACACAACTGATTGCTTGATACCCTCTTCACCATTTTCGAACAAATGTTGTTATAAAAGAATACTAAGAATACAACTGGTCAGTGGGAACGGAATGCAAGTTATAGCTGT
>JAJJMA010029572.1:0-11887 GCA_023529015.1 Papaver nudicaule
TGTATACATACTTGCCCCTGTTACTCGTCATAAGCCAAAATCCCGCAAACACGACAATGTACAAATAACGGACAAGATGAAAAGTGAAAAGCATTGAATACTTGCAGACACGCCTATCTAGGACTGAAGCAGACAAGAAGGTGAGGCTAAAACCCAAAGTGATGGTAATAACCCATAACTTTAATCTTATCAGTTGGTTGGAAATTTAAGGAGACAGGAAAAACAAAATCAATCATCATTAAAGCAAGGGCAGGCATAGATAAAATTAAAAGCAAACAGTCGATTGCCTACCCGCAAACCCCCTATTAGAAGGCCATTAATGAAAGTCAGAACCAAAGACAAACAGGACGAGAACAAAAAGAGAGAGACGACATACCTGGACAAAATTGAAGACACAACAGCAATGGTCAGAGGGACAGGTGCAGGTGTATTAATGGTGGATGGAAGAATTTCGGAAAAAACAAGAAAAGAAGAAGAAGAGAGTCAGAGAAGAAGAAGATAAAAGGGGAGATAAAGTGATGTTTGACTTGTGTTTATTTCGAATATATATAAACATTGAAGTCTACTACCCCACCAATCTAGGGACGGTTAAACAAACATGTGAAAATGAAAAGACAGCAATATTTTCATTCCGATTCTACCCCTAGGAGAATTCGAAAAGAAAGGGGCAAACTGTAATAGCACATTTGACATGTTACACGTGGCAAGATCTGAAGATAGAAGTAACTTAACACGATACAACAGGGAGCACCATGGAAAGGCCAAAGCTACTTTTTCAGATCTCGAGTTAATTCAAAATCAACGGCCAGGATGAAGACAGAGGGTAGTTGAAACGTGGCAGTTGCATTGCATGCAACGGATCTGTGTACGGCCAAGACGTGGCACAACCACAGCCAAGCATTATCAAGGAAGGGAACGCGGTCCCCAGTCCCGTGCGGAAATGATACAAGCACACAAACCCGTGGACCAGCATAGTGAAGAAACCGCACGGGTTGATCTATGAACAATGAATATATTACCAACTCTATAAATACTTGACTCCTCTGAATGAAGAGGGGGTCGACAAAAAAGAGAGAGAGGGAGATAAGAGAGGAGAGAGAAGGTTTATTCATGAAACCAATCTTAACTTAGAAACAAAGATAAACTAGAAATACATCATTGTAAGTCCGATTAATCACTCAAGAATACCATTTATATCTTCAATGATTCTCATAAATGAGATGAGAAGTTCTTTCATTAATATTTCTTCATGTCAAGTTTAAGTCATATGAGTCAGGATTCCATGAATTTAATAGCATAATCGTAATCTATTTTTGTATCTCATTTCATTACTTCCAAATAAGCATGCTGATCCCGCAGCCATGCATCCCGTGCGGGATCTACCATATATTTTCGTATTATAGAGTAAATGGGATAAGCCTAAGCTAATCTGAAATATGTTAACCATTGCTGGTATATTCATAAATAGGATCACTGGTAATGGTTTTCTTCAAAGTTATATCTTATGATATCATTACTGTGTCGCACTCACATGTATGCTGCGACATTGATTGTGAGCTCTTGATCTAAGCAAATAGATTTTTGCGCTCACAGTTTGGCGCTAGAAACGGGGACATATTGTCTCGGTAAAAGTATTAGTCTTTTCCTATTGACCTTGTGTTCTCAAATCAAAATTAACAGTACGATTTTTCTCACTAAGAGAACGAATAATAGCATTTGGAATGTATAAGTTGTTATTATTTACAATGCTATGTTCATGCTTTCATCACGTCCTGAGCCTTTGCGTCGAAGCTGGTGGCATGTCATGGCGGGAAAGGATTGAGGAAGCAGATCCAGAAGAAGAATGGGATTATGTTAATAATTTAACTAACATAATTTTTGTAAGAATCTACTGGGTTTTTCTCTTGTTTGTATCATTACAGAACATGGAATTGCTAAAGGACCCCCCGAAGCCTAAGAATACAATACCCACAGTAAGAACGCGGAGTGCACAGAAAATAGCTATGGAACAGGAAGCAAACCAAACGATCGCAGTTACAAAGGCGAGCACGGTGACGGGAGCAGACTTGAAAACAGTTGTTGCATCCAAAGAAGCATCAAAGGCCGCAGCAGAAGCTACGGCGGAAATGGTTACGATAGCAAAGAAGAAGGTATTCGAACATCATCAAAAGACACAAGCAGCGGCTGCGCATAAAGAGGTCGTAGGCAGGAGTGCAGTTGTAGACGCACAGAAGGCTGCATTAAAAACTGCAGAAGATTCCCAAGCAGTCCAAGATGCAGAAGCCCAAAGGATGGAGATGGCTAGGGCGGTGACAGAGAAAAACAAAGGCAAGGTAGGAGGAGCGATTCAAGAGGATTACTGCGACTACCACAGAATAAAAGGCCACACGACCGAGAGCTGCCAAGCTGCCAAAGAGCACGCACAGAAGCAGGCCGGACGCCTACATCAGTATGGATTGGCACCAGGTGAGCTGGGAGGATCCTCACGCATGCAGTTACCATATCAGCTTCCCGGAAGTGGAGTCTTGTCACCAATACGCCATCCCGCCGTGCAACCTGAGAGGGAAGAACGAGGGAGGCCGCATGTAAACATTGAGGCCAGTGAGGACGATTCTATTGAAGAAGAATTAGAAGCAGAGTCTTACCATCAGCACGAAATTATCCCGCGTATGGAGCCATCCCCTCAATCAAACGCATCCATACTACTGGCGGCAGAACTAAAAGCAACCCAAAGGGAACGGAAATTGCTAGCAGACGCAATGGCCATTCTAGCACGGGAAAATGAAGAACTAAAGGGAAAAACAGTGATATTAGCGAGAGCACCACAAGTACAACCCTTACGATATCAATTTCCAAGAAATCCAGCACGAGAGGAGGGCTCACAGAATATCCGACATCAAGACAATCAAGAAAGAAGAATGATCACGCATCCTCAGCAAAGAGTCCGGCCACCGGTTATACCATGCGATAACAATTACCCAGGAGATGTGGATTACGACTATGAAGTAGGAAATCAATCCGCAGAGGATGATATGGCGGGAGATTATGACGAGGATGAATATGAGGATGATTTTGGTAATGGAGTTCACGCGGTAGACAGACCAGCTAACCATGGCGCCGTACCCAACAATCACGGACGTCAGTATCGAGATGAACTGGAAGAAATGAGAGCTGAATTAAGAGCGATTAGAGCGCACCAAGGAGGCAATAGATTGGAAGTGGCGATGCATGATGCACAGACAACACCCCTTGTTCCCAGGCTAGCGTTAACTAGGATTTCCAGGAAATGCTCGCTTCCTACTTTTCAATGCTACGACGGAACCAAAGATCCCGCAGCGCACCTAAGATATTATGCACGGGTTATGGCGCCATGGGTAAGGAATAATGTGGTAATGTGCAGGTATTTCCCGTCTAGTTTAAAGGGAGTCGCACTCCAATGGTACGACAACTTAATTCCAAACTCCATCAGATCGTACGCTGAGCTGACCACCAAGTTCGTGGGACAATACATGTATAACAAAGCTTTGAAGACGGGGACTGATATGCTTCACGGACTAATTTCCAAGCCAGGGGAAAATTACAGAGACTATGAGAGAAGATGGACGAAGATTTGCCAAGAAATAGGAAACGTGAGCGATGAGGCGAAAATCAGCGGTTTTACCTGGGGATTGGACAGGCACTGCGCGCTCTTCGTAGAAATACACGGATCGGATCCGCAGACTGAAGGAGCATTGCGTATTATCCTTGAAAATCATGTACGATTGCAAGAGATTCAAAGAGACAACCCCCGGAGTCAATCACATCGACCATCGGACCGACAAAGGAGCAACCACAGGTCTTCACAAGGACAAGGAAGTTCCCACCGCACCAATTCGGTGGGGCCCGTGCCTACAGAGAAGAGAGCATATGATGGAGCAAGGCAGTACGACAACAAGCGTCTAAAGCCGGGAACAGGAAAAAAGAGCTACGATTTCAATGACTCGGTCTACACTAAGTTGAACATGAGCGTGTCACAGGTACTGCGAACCCTGAAATCCCGTGCGGATATGAAGTGGCCGTGGTCAAGAGGACAGCAAGCTCCCCGAAATGAGAACTACAAAGATTTCTGCGAATACCACGAGTTCAAAGGGCATCGAACCGAAGATTGTAAAACTCTAAAAGATTACATCCAGGCATTGGTGGACACATGAGACCTAGGGCAGTATGTGCATCAACAACAGTGCAGCCAGCGAAGCAAGACGGTCACAATTCCACCAAATGACCAAGTAGTTACAATGATCACCCATTCAGAATCACGGGCCTCTACACTCGTGGGAGGTATAAATCAGCGACTCAGAAAACGAATGGAAAGCCATGAGATTTTCAGCATGAACGGAGAAGTCACGGAGCAGTGGGAATGATGGATGGCCACACCTTTAAGTTTCTCAGCAGCAGACGTAGATCAATATATGGAGGTGCACAATGACCCGCTTGTTTTGACTCTTCCCGTGGCCGGATGGAACGTGAAGAAAATTTTGATTGATAGCGGGAGTTCCCTGAACGTAATGTTTTACAGTGCGTTCCTTAAGATGAATCTCAGGGATGAGCAGCTATCCCCATCACGGTACACCATTTACGGTTTCAACGGGTCAATTTCAAAGCCTAAAGGAGAAATTATACTGGAGGTGAAAGTGGGTCCCTTGACGGTCAATACGAGTTTTAGCATCGTGGATGCGCCTTCGCCTTATAATGCCATAATAGGAAGATTGTGGGTTCATCAACTAAAAGGAGTCGCATCGGCATATCATCAATACCTAAGCTTTCCTACGGATCAAGGAGAAATGCAGATCAAAGGAGATCAGGACATAGCAAGGGAGTGTCACGCGACTGAAATCGGAATGAATGCGGAGCGTGCGGAGCAAAATACCAGAAAAGTCCGCAAAGAAGAAAATAAGAACATAGTCATTAACGAATATCTCGAGGAGTCAAAGGGAAAGAGCTTAATGCACGTGCATACAGATCCAGCGTACAAAATGTCGAGTCCATGGAGAGAAGCAGAGAGAAACAAGAACTTGGCAATTGAGCAGCATCTTACGGACATAGCCAATGAAATCCTTGCTACCACGCCAAAACTCAACGGAAGCTCGAGCACCTCTTGTCCCGGTATGACTCCTGACGAGTTAGAAGCAATGAAAGCAGTAAAAGGAAAAGCGCACGCTAAATAGCAATTAAAGAACGCTCCCCTCATAGGAGCCGCAAAACCGCTCTTTTCCGCGGTGGAACCTACTAAGGAAGTGAACATAAGCACGTCTGAATCTCCAAGGATGATAAAAATTGGGACATTAATGGGGAAAGAACAGGAGGACGCGCTCCACAAATTGCTAATTGAGTACGCTGACATTTTTGCATGGAAAATGGGAGATATGCCCGGCATAGACCCAAAAGTTGTGGAGCATGAGTTAAAGATAGAACCAGGAACGCAGCCGTTTAGACAAAGATTGCGGAAGATATCACCAGATTACCAGCATGCAGTGGAGCAAGAATTGAAGAAACTTTTGGAAGCAGGATTCATAAGAGAAGTCAAGTACCCGACGTGGATTTCGAACATGGTAGTAGTACCAAAGAAGAATGGCGGCGTGCGGATCTGCATAGATTTCTCTAATCTCAACAAGGCGTGCCCAAAAGATAGTTATCCACTACCTAGCATAGACCAACTCGTCGACGCGACCGCAGGACACGAATTGTTATCATTCATGGACGGATACTCCGGTTATAATCAAATTGCACTGGCCCCTAAAGATCAAGAGCACACTGCTTTCTTTACTCCGAGAGGGTTGTATTGTTACACCAGGATGCCGTTTGGATTAAGAAACGCGGGGGCAACATATCAAAGATTGGTAAACAAGGTTTTCGAGCCATGGATTGGGCGCAATCTGGAAGTGTACGTAGATGACATGCTAGTCAAAAGTAGGAAGGCGGGCAGTCACCTGGAAGATCTGAGGGAAATTTTTCAGGCTATGAGGGAATGTCGCATGAAAGTAAATCCAGAAAAGTGCACTTTCGGGGTTACATCATGCAAATTCTTGGGATATCTGGTTACGAAAAGAGGAATCGAGGTGGATCCGGCTAAAATTCAAGCGATCGTAAATATGCCTTCACCGCGCAAACTAAAGGAAGTCCAGAAGCTTAATGGGAGCCTCGCGGCGCTAGGAAGGTTCATCGCGAGATCATCAGAAAAATGCAGACCGTTCTTCAATATATTGAAAAAGGAAAGCAAATTCGCATGGACGGACTCGTGCGAGGAAGCATTTCAAAAGATAAAAGAATACCTGGCGGCAATACCAATCCTTCAAAAGCCCGAGCGGGACGAAGTGTTGGCCTTGTACATTGCGTAAAATTTAGAAACGACATATCTCTCAAGTTATGGCACGTATGTTTGTAAACTTTATATCGTTGAAAAGCATTTTAAAACATATACGCACAATATAAACATGACTATGAAATTATAAATATTTATTATATATGGGATGGAGGGAATAGATATAGTATAACGTCTAATTAGTTCCCAAAAAACGTCTAATTAGTTCCACAACTAATTGCAGGCCTGTTCAAAGTGTTATAGACTGTCCAGTAATGTTCATGGACACTCTTGCAATGGTCATCTAATACAGTTTTAGATGACAACTCTATCATTAACCACCCAAATAAATTCTCGGTGGGTTGTACTAGGACCCCACAGGTGGCTCACACTCCTAGAATTCATGGGGTGTCTTTCTGTCTGTTTGAATTTAATCCACATCCCCCCAGCCCCAGCAGTTAATGTTCAATCCATGACAAAGAATATTATATATCAGATGATCAGATCACCTCTAAAGCATTTCAGCCTGCTCCTATCTCTCCATATATTGGGTGTAAAAAACCCACATTCACCATAAAAAACAGATTAAGAAAGCAACATGAACAGTGTTTTCCTGGAATAAAAAATGGGTGCACACCCAAAAAAAATGAAGACATTGTTATCTTAATATTGTGAAGGGATAATGTGAATATTGAATCTGAGATTGCATTATACACTATGGTTAGTGACAAAAGAATCTGACATATGTTTCTATATCATATTCTAGTATACTCTAGCATAACCTACAACATTATGTTTTTTCTTTTTTATACTCTAGCATAACCTACAACATTATGTTTTTTTTTTTTTAAATCGACAAAGATAAAGAAGAAATGTATTGATCAAAAAAAAAAAAAGGGGTATCGAGACTCGAGAGTACCACCCCAAGATGGAATGTACAAAAAAAAAAAAAAAAAAAAAAGGAACTGTACAACAAAAGGACTTACTCCTAAAACTCATGGAGGCTAGAGTACAAGTCCATCCAATTTACAATCACTTGCTGGTACGAAGAATCCTCAAGTTTCTTCAAAACGAGAGCCCAAGAGTACACATCGTACTTCACCATGTTAATCATATATGTGCCAAACTCTGATTCTTGGCATTGAAAACACGAGCATTGCGCTCCTTCCAAATGCACCACATTATGGTTGGTGGCGAAAGATCTGCGACTGACCTGGAACTGGCATGGCAGTGCTCTAGTATCTTTGCTGAGGTTTGATGCATCTCAAAGTCATGCTCACGCGTCACTAGTTCCTGCCCCAATTGATGCATATTAAAATAGAACAGCTGACGCTCTTGCAAGGATAGGCAGACTGGATGGTTGCAAGCACTACAATGCAACATTCCTTTTTCTCAGTTTAATCTTACAAATAATGACAGCCTCTGGAAATACATTCACCTTTTCACATTCTGCCAAATCAAATACATTAAAAGGTGAATGGTACCAACTGTTCTGATTTTAACAAATTTAACATTGAGATGTACATAGAAACTATCACTTAATCAAAACTACATAGCTCCAAATATATTTGATATGAAAAATCAACAACAAGAACGGGATACCAATTAGAAGAAACCATAAATTTCATTCATAAAATCCTTCTTTTACAATAGCAGCAGCAGCAGCAGCAGTAGCAGCAGTAGCAGTAGCAGCAGCAGTAGTAGCAGCAGTAGTAGTAGCAGCAGTAGCAGTAGCAGCAGTAGCAGCAGTAGCAGTAGTAGTAGCAGTAGCAGCAGTAGCACTAGTAGCAGTAGCAGGAGCAGTAGTAGCAGCAGCAATAGTAGCAGCAGGAGCAGGAGCAGCAGCAGCAGCAGCAGTAGTAGCAGTAGCAGCAGTAGCAGTAGTAGTAGTAGCAGTAGCAGTAGCAGTAGCAGTAGCAGCAGTAGCAGTAGTAGCAGTAGCAGCAGTAGCAGCAGTAGCAGTAGTAGCAGTAGCAGTAGCAGTAGTAGTAGTAGCAGCAGCAGTAGTAGCAGTAGCAGTAGCAGTAGTAGTAGTAGTAGTAGTAGTAGCAGTAGTAGTAGCAGCGTAGCACCAGTAGGAGTAGCAGTAGTAGCAGTAGCAGTAGTAGCAGTAGTAGTAGCAGTAGTAGTAGCAGTAGTAGCAGCAGCAGTAGTAGCAGCAGTAGTAGCAGCAGTAGCAGGAGCAGTAGCAGGAGCAGCAGCAGCAGGAGCAGTAGGAGCAGCAGCAGCAGCAGCAACAACAGTAGTAGCAGTAGTAGTAGCAGCAGTAGCAGTAGTAGTAGAAGTAGCAGTAGCAGTAGTAGTAGTAGTAGTAGTAGTTACATTCTTAGGAAAAGCAGTAATTACATTCTTAGACCAAACTAAACTTCCAACTAAAAACCTAACCTAATAAGATCAGATATTCTTAGAACAAAAGATAGTACTATTAGACCATACTTGGGATTTTTTGTTAGGACAACAAGATTTTGAAGAACAAAACCCTAACCACTGAAACCATAAAGAGTTCTTCCATGTCTCTTCAAAGCATAAACAACATCCATGGCAGTAACAGTCTTCCTCCTGGCATGTTCAGTGTAAGTAACAGCATCACGAATCACATTCTCCAAAAAGATCTTGAGAACTCCTCTTATTTCTTTGTAAATCAATCCTCTAATACGTTTCACACCACCTCTTCTTGCCAATCTCCTGATTGCTGGTTTTGTGATACCTTGAATGTTATCATGAAGCACTTTGCGATGACGCTTTGCTCCTCCCTTTCCCAAACCCTTTCCTCCCTTACTATGTCCTGACATTGTTGATCTCAAAGATTATGAGCTACAATTAAAAAAAGAAGCATCGATTAGTAACAATTTCTGAATCAATTTTTCAAACCCTAATTTCCAGATCTGAAAATAGTAAACCGAGAAACACAAAATAAAATCATCTCAAATAAAATAAGCTGTACAATTAATCCTGACAAGATTGAACCTAACTCAAGACTTATCAAAACCCTAGCTAAGAAATGAAGATAGAGAGGAACGAACCTATTTAGATTTCTGGAAGTAAGTGGAGAAGAAGCGATACAGTCGATTCGACGTTTGAGATGTGTTTTCTTCTGAATCTTGATTGGTTTATATAGAGGGAGAGTAGTGGAGAGCGATCTGTAACTAATGGTTTAAGAGATTCTGTACCGTAGATAACTTATTTATGGACGGTGAATTAGTGTTTAGGATCGATGAGGTATAAGGTGGGAAAATTGTGATTTTCAAAAGTTTTCATTTTGGGCCAAAATTTTGGATTTTGAAAATTTGTAAAAGTGATTCCCGCCTGCTTGAGAAATAATTGCCGCCAAAATGAAAATAGCTTTGTGCTTTTCAGTACTCAATCGTGATCCTACACGTCATCAAATCCGAGACTGAGGATTCGGTGAAGTTTTCACAAATAGGTCTCAAGCATTATCATATCCTGGTTGTCTTTTCCCCACACCTTGGGGCCAAAGGTTTATAAGCAAGCTTGGGGCTCAACTAGTCTCCAAAAATTTCTTCTAGACTACCAAATCCTCATTGTTTTTAAATGCAAAGAAATTAATGGCAGCACAATTATATTACTGCTAAGCTTCTATGCTAGATTTCTTGCTAGAAAATGTGCCTTCTAAAGATATTTTTTAGTATGAACCATGTTCCCATAGTATTCGGTCCAGTGGCAAAAGACCCGAATACAAATGGCATTAAATGAGAATCATCTCAAATAAATACACTTTCAAAATTAAGAGATTGACAATAAACTTTTTATATATTGTCATTAACTTTTGGACTATTTAACCGATGATACTCAAGAAATGACCAATTGCGGACCTTGGTTCCCAATACTTCGGAAATTAACGGATGGTACCTAGTCCTAAAGTTGACTGTCAAAGTTTCAATTTGACCTGACTATATTTAATTTGACCTTGGGACAAGTCACTGTTGTATGAGATCTTCTCGGGTTCCCTTTCCTGCTTGTCCTGTGCCTGCCATCCTGCTTTCGTTCTAAGATCCTGACACGTGTCTCGATGGTTTTATCCCCCTACAGTTTGTGACTCTTTCCTTATTCGAAGATTGGAGATGTTCGAAGAAGGAAACTTTTGGTATTCCCTCTGTTAGGGCATTGTCCGGTCAAACCCACTAGCGTTGGTATGTCAAAATGGTTGTCAGTTTTAGGTGTCAAAACACAATTCTTGATTTAGCCTACTAGAGTTTAGATTTCAGAATTGGGATATAGACAAAGTAGTAGAGACCTTGAAGACGAAGACATCAAATATTCTTCATCGACAAAAGGTTAGTAGGAGTTATGACTTTTATGGAAATTCTTCTATTCTACTTATAATATCTTTCGAAATAGTCGGCTACTTTAGTAGTGTTATAGCGATTGAGATTTTGTATTCTTGCCTACATAACCATGAGTTATGTTAGTATTTGTACCCACAATACTAAGGTTACAAGAAGCACGAGATAGATTCGATGCCCTTTCTATTGCATTGGTTTGTTTGCAAATCACATGTATGAAACAGATGAATCTAAATGAGTACTCTAGAGCAGAGTCAAGTGGATTATAGCTGAGGGCGTAAACACGTCTAAGTACTGGCCCAGCCCAAAACTTCCAGCGGATCCAATTAAACCCTAATTCTGAGCGACGGCGGTTCACGAACTGGTTCGTGAACGGTGACTCCAGATTTCACTCCTGAGTTCCAAAATACACGTACATGTACGTGAACCACAGATTCGATGTATTTGGCCGGAATTCAGAAGGGTGGTTCCCGAACCGTCCACGTGGATATTCTTCTGGAATTTCACGTGGGTTAAACTTCTGACTCCTTTATCTCTTATTTGGACTTGAGCTTATCAGAATATCTTCTGTGGTCCATCTAACGAATCTCAATGTGTCAATAAGATAAAGATTATTTCTGGTATGTTGGATCTCTATCTTGAAGTGTTTTTGAGCTAACAAAACACTTGGCAGATAAATGTTTAAAGATTTCCAAATGAGATAAATCTAGGGTTTCTTTGTGTGCAAGCCAAGTAACAGGTTCGTTTACACGGGCACTTGCTAACTTGTAGGTTAAGAAACTAGTTGCTTTATTCCTAAGCAACCTATCTTATTGAGTGCTATAAATAGAGGGTTAAAGAACGAAAACCAAAAGCATCAAGCGTACGTGAAGTTTCTTTGTGGAATCGATCGTAAACTCTTTGCACTTTGGTGTAAGCTTGTTGTGGTATAGTCATCCTCTATTAGGTAGCAATTCCTCTGTGGGATTCACCTAATGACTATAAAGACTTCTCTTGAGAGTTGGGAAGCACAGGTAGGAGCTAACGTATCTTTGTGGTTGTTATCGGATTAACCTGTAACCTTGGTAACCTGATCACGTTCTTGTCTATTCTACGGTCCTTCTCTTCTGGAATAAGGCCATTCAAGAACTGATACGTTACATACAAGGTTGAAGGAAGCAACGCACGGCTGCACTCGGTGTTGTAAGACCTTGTTATCTCCAGTTGTATACGTTTCTTAAGTGATTCTTTTTACAACTGAGGTAGA
>JAJJMA010029592.1:2388-16836 GCA_023529015.1 Papaver nudicaule
AAAAAAAAAAAAAAAAAAAAAAAAAAAAAAAAAAAAAAAAAATCTCACGCCATTCTCATTTCAACTGTAGACCGTGTACGTCTAGTACTGTGATATAATCACGTCTCTTTAATACATACGTTGCTTATGAATCTTTCCTGTTGACCGATCAAAAAAAAAAAAAAACATACTATGAACGAAATTCTGATAACCCATATCAAAAATCAAAATCATTTTGGCGAGCTATTAAGTATATGAAAATTCGGTAGGCCAAGCCATCAAAGAAAGACAAAATTATACATTTAAGCCAAATAGTACACATCGTCAGCGGCACTATGTCACCGGCGCATTGTTCATTAGATATCAATGGGTGAACCACGGTTGAGTACTATGTATAACAGTATTATTACGTACTTTAAAACGGATGAGAACATGTAATGCAGAGGAAACAAGGGGCGCAATTCAGAGGTGCATAACCCAACGGAAAGTTTCAACTCCCCCCACCATCAAAAATAAATGCAAAACGCAAAAAAGAGCGTTTTAACCACGAGCAATAATGTATTGGAAAATGCATATACTACATTCTTGTGATGTTGATAACTTGATATAGTACATTTTCCTTTCCATGCTTTCTTTTCATTATGAAAGCATTCAGTGCTTAGTTCTCCTTTATAGTGTTTCATAATCCACTTGATTGGAGCTTATTCTTCTTTTCTTTTTTGCTAAAAGTCCTATTGTATTAAGCAAAAAAAAAACAAGTAACCATATGTACACTAAGGGCACTCTAGAGAGGCCTAGAGTGCTCCAAAAAAAAAAAAAAAACTCGGCCAACGGCCTTAAAATCGGTGCTTATTCTTCCACTTATTGCTTAAACTGAGTTGGATATGAACCCTCCATTCCAGTTCAAATTTTGCAATCTCTTTCTTCGTTTGTTCAAATTTCAATATCATGCTTGCAATTTTTCAATTCTAGACAACCTGTTTGAATAAGAGCAGGGCATCAATTTTTGTAGGGTACTTCCTATAAGTACTACCAGGGTGTCGAGGGATTGTCTTAATACTGGTTGCAGTTGGGTCAACCAAAAAAGCCACTGGGACGGGACCTCCCAAGCTATACCATACGATCAGAACACAATATATCAAGAATGCGGCATGGATTCAAATCAGCTCGCAACTAGTAAGAGGATCTTAAAAGAGATGATGTGTAGGTGCCAACTAGAAAAGTTGGAATAGGCAATTTTGGTCCAGGAACCAAACTAATGAAATGGATTTACGGAAATGCACTAGTGCACATCTCAATTGTTCCTCTTAGCATGGGCACAGACCGGTATCTGATAAAAATTAAATAATGTAAATGAGGAAATGATACGACCTGATCACCGGCAGAGCCATGATCGATATTAGGTGTAAGAAAACAAGGCCGCTACAGCTTACAAGGGTTATTGAATTCTATAGGAAGTTAATATTTTGGTGGATCCAATGGCAAAGGTAGTTTTGTTTTAAATGGATTTTGTCATCTGGTGGAAAGCGGTAACTGTTGAGAATAGTCCCACATCGCCTGATATCCTGGATATGTGAAGTATATAAGTTTTGGACAACCCTAATTTTGCAAGACGATTTTCAAGATGAGTTAGGTCCATGGACTTCAGTAGTAACAAGAAAAGTTTTTACCGAGAAAGTAGCATTTGCGATGTCAGAAATTCTAAAAGAAATTTGCCATTTATTGCAAGGAAAGAAAATGATTTCTCTCCATTATGCACTCTATAATGGCTGATTCTCCTATTGCTAACCTTTTTTTCATCATATCTTCACCGTTTCAGCTCCGCATGTTCATTTCACGAGCTCCTTGGTTGTCCTGAACTTCATCTGAGTACATGCATGCTCATTCTTCGTTTCAAACAACATTTTCCTTTCTTCGTTTTCTGTTCTACTTTGAGCCCTACATTGTTTGCGTATCAACCTCTCTCAATCTTTTGCAGAACGATTTGTTTTTCATTATCCTCCCTTCTTCCCAATTGTTAAGCTTTCCCTCCACTATCAACTGTTTTTTATTTTTATTTTCAACTTCGAAAGGTCACGCATGTTTCTTATCCACCGCGACAAGCCTCAATCACTACAATCGAGAGAATATACCTCTACCTCATGATGAATAAAGAGAATTTCTTTCATAATCAACTATATTCTTCTCGCTTGTCATCTCCCACTAAAGATTCTCATCACATCCAAAGTGATAGAAAGGAGATTTCTACCAGTTCTCTGCCTTTTTCTACGAATCCAATAAAAAAAAAAGATTTAGAAACCAGAAAAGGAAGCCAAATCCCAACAGAAACCAGAAAGATTCTATCATACAACAACTATTAGATAAGATGACTAATCTTTTGCATGATACAGAGCTCTTGCATGTTGTTGTTCGTGTGTTCTCTGGTAATACTACAAATCTGAATGTCAAAAAGGTTCTTACTACTACTTGGAGTCCCATGAGGATTCTGCATGTGCAACCAACTACAAAATCCGGCATATTTCAGGTAACTCTAGCTACAAAATCATGAGCACAAAAAACTTGTTATTGCTCAACAAACATATATCTATAATGGTCTGGTATTTCTAGTCGAAGATTGGGAGAATTTCATCAAACACCCTACTATTTGTTTCCTTAAAGCTTCCTTTTGGGTACAAGTTTTAGCTCTTCCAGATTCTCTTAAGAATGCAGAGAACCTACATGCAGTGATTAAACATACTCCCTTTGGTAATGGTCTGGAATTTGCATCTCAAATTAACACCTCCACAGGTTAGAATTCAAATTCATCTATCAAATCCAGTCATGCCAGGTTTCTTTGTGGAAGTAAATGTAAAACAACAATGGTGTCAATATGTCTATCAGAACTTACCAATCACGTGTTTTAACTGCGGGTTCATGGATCACTTAGAGAATCAATGTACAACTGACCTAACTAGGCTGCGCAAATTCTATCCTAATTTTCCCTTTCACAAACTGAATAACAATATGAGAAGATTCAGTAGAGACTCTCTTAAACTATCACTTGCTCAACCAATGGATGAGGCTAAAATGCAATCTCCAGGTTCTTCCACCACCTCTACACATGGCAGTGAAGTCATGGATAGGCCTGTCAACGGTACTTAACGAAACGGATACTGGTCATACCGTATCTGTTCTATTAATTTTTAACGGATATCCGTTATCCGTTAATTATCCAACGGATAGTAAAATTTCAATTTGTATCCGTTCCGTTAATATTAACGGTAACGGATAATATCCTTTAATTATCCAAGTTATATTAACTATTCTATCTGAGCATTCCATTTTGCTATACGCCCTGCTCTTTGGGAGCTATGAAGTATGGCTTCAATGGGAGTTTTAGTGAGTACTGTTATAGGGATGAGCATGAAAATAAGGGCGGAGTCGACTAGCAGCGAAAACCAGAGCTAATATTAATTGTTCTATCTTAGTATAATTTTTCTCAGCAGGTTGTAGAGTTCGACTGATATAGTAAATTGGCGTCTCTCCTCCTTTTGTCCGCACCAACACTGCACTAACCGCTGACGATGTTGCTGCCAAATAAACCCTTAATTCTTCCCCATGCTCCGGCGGCTGGATAACTGGTAGAGTGGCTAAATATTTCTTTATTCCTTGAAAGGCAACTTCATGGTCGTCCGTCCAATTAAACTTCTCTCCTTTCTTCAGCATTTGGAAGAATAATTTGCACTTATCAGAGAATCGAGATATGAATCTGTTAAGGGACGCTAATGTGCCATTTAAGCGCATAACATCTTTCAGAGTTACCGGCGAGGGCATATCCAAGATGGCTTTGACTTTTGCTTGATCTGCCTCTACTCCATTTTTTGTGAGGACATACCCCAAAAACTTTCCAGAAGTGACGCCAAACACACATTTTGCTGGGTTGATCTTCAACTTAGTTATTTGCATGTGATCAAAAATATCTTTTAAATCTTGCACATGATTCTTCTTTTCCTTGCTCTTGACCAACATATCATCAACATATACCTCCATAGTCTTTCCTATCCATTTTTCGAACATATCCTGAGCCATCTTTTGGTATGTAGCACCAGCATTTTTGAGGCCAAAAGGCATCCTTGTGTAACAAAATAATCCTTTAGTAGAGAAAAATGTTGTATGCCGCTGATCTTCTTCTGCTAGTGGTATCTGGTTATATCCAGAATAGCCATCCATAAATGATAACAATTCATGCCCAGAAGTAGCATCAACAGTCTGATCTATGCTTGACAAAGGGAAGTTATTCTTTGGACATGCCCTATTCAGATCGCTGAAGTCGATACAAATCCTTACGCCTTTATTCTTCTTAGGTACCACCACCATGTTAGCTATCCATTCAGGATATTGCATTGGTTTAATGATTCCAGACGCCCTCATCTTGTCAATCTCTACTTCAACTGCTTCTTTGTATGACGGCGCCAACTTCCTTATACGCTGCTTGAACGGCCTGATTTTTGGATCTATATCCAACTTATGGCATGCAATTTCTGGGTCAATGCCAGGCATTTCATTCATGCCCCAAGCAAAAACGTCCACATATTCTTTTAGTAATGCTTCTAACCGCCGAGATTCTTCTTCATTTAACAAAGTACCAATTTTTACTATCCTAGGAGTATCTTCCTCGCCTATGTTGATATCCCTTGTAGGTTCTACCGCTGTGAAGTGTAGTTCTTGTTCTCCCATAGGCGAAGGTTCCTTTAATTGCTATAAGGGTGCCGCCGAAGAATTTGCTGCAGAGTCGCCCTCCTTCACAGAAAGAACATATTTGCTAGGGTCATCGACTACTTCATTTATTTCCTTGGCTTTGGCTAACTCTTTAGTCTTTTTCTTTTTCTCATTCAATCTTGCCTTTCGAGTTTCCCGCATCTTGACGTCTACTTCATTGCAAGCTTTTGTCGTAGATGAATCACCAATGTATTCGGCGATCCCTTCTGGAGTTGGAAATCTCAACCGCTGATGATAAGTCGAAGGTACTCCCTTGATGCTGTGTAACCATGGTCTTCCCAGGATTGCTGCATATGGTGAGTCTACATCCACAACACAAAAGGTGGTATCCATGACCAAAGTCTTACATGTTACAACTTTCAACTTAACCTCTCATTTAGGTTTAGACGCTATCCCATTAAATCCATAGATACTATATGTGGAAGGAATTAAGGGCTCAACCGGTTCTTCTTTAGGATCCATAGCCTGATAAGCTGAATTGAAAAGAATATCAACATAACTACCTTGATCAACCAATACTCTTGGAACTTTGAATTTCCCCATTTGAATGGTTAACACAAGCGGGTCCAAATGATTTCTTGCCTCAGGTGATAATTTTACCGCCGAAAAGCTGACTGGCTTCTTTATCCACTCCAATAATGGACTTTTCTTGACGGCAACACTGAAAATTTCTTTACAATCTCTATCCCGCTTGTGAATCCTTGACATGACATTATTATGGAATTCATCTCTACTAATCATTGAATGCACTATGGAGAAACAATTTAGCTCTTTGAGATCCCGCTGAACTTCCACTTCAAAAACTTCAGGCTTTGGCAGTATACTTTGAATTGGTTGGGTTTCCATTGGTGGCGCTGGAGGTAACTCTAAAAAGTCTTGGAATCTTCCCATACAAATGAATCTGTGAACTTCCCGCTGAACACCAGTAGAGTTCTCAGTTGAATGCCCATGAAACTGATGGTACTGGCAGTACTTACTAGTGTCTGAAATAGGATGCAAGGGGTTTCCTCTATTGAAGGGATAATGGATATCATTCCTTGACACCGAACTTTCTATTTGCCCCCATGCATCAGTATATGTGACACAAAGTTTTGGTAATGTAGCGTCTTGGAAATCTGGATACCCCAGTCTTCTATCGCCGAATCTTCGATTATCGTTGTTGAATCTTCTATCACCATTGCCTTGCCGCCGATTGTCATATCCCCCTCTATTGTCGCCATAATTTCTTATATCATTGTTGGCGTATCTGCCTTTATTATCATAACCTCCTTTATTATCTTGATCATCTCTCCCGACATAATTATCTCTTTTCCCTTGGTTCCATTGTTGAGCGTTGTTCTGCTGATACTGTTGTCGTCCTTGTGGATGCTGTGGAATAATTGCCGTTGAAGTAGGGCCTGCCGCTGCTGATTCTAGTTTTTTCTGCTCCATTTAATCCATTCTTTTCTCATTTCTTCCTGTTCTTCTGGTGAGAAATTGTTTATAGAATTAGTGTGTCTTGCTCTTTCTTTCTTCTGGGGATCTTCTTCTTCTTGCATTTCTTCATACGACAACCATTCGTTTTGTCTAGCTCTCAGCTCACCCATATCTGTCGCTGGGGTCCAATACAAGTATTGGAACATTGGATCATTTGTTTTCATTGAACTAATAAACGCTCGCATTTTCTCTTTGTTAGAAACCGCCGATCCCACTTCACTGCAAAGTTTTCTCCATCTCATGATATGACTTCTACACGTTTCCATAGGTCTTTTCTTGTTATTAAATAATTTTTCTACCCCTGGGCGTACTCTCTTGTTTTGAATATTATTTGCTATAAATATCTCTTCCAATTGTGCAAATTTCTTAATTGATTTTGCTTCCAAACTGTCAAACCACGCCGAAGCTTCATCCTTGAGAGAGGCAGCGAACGACATGCAATTATTGGGTCTGAGTCGGTCCATGCCGTTAAATCTCTCCTGTAACATTGTAAGTGTTGGGATGGATCTCCTGTACCATCGAAGAATGATGTGAAAGTTGGCATACAAAATCTCTTGGATACCTTCCCATAAGTAATCTGATCTACAAATGGTGTCTTTTTTGCCTCTGAGATGGCCTTCTTTAATTTATGATCCTTTGGCGTTCCTGTGACTTCTGCCAATTTTCTCTTCATACGACGTAATTCCCTTGCCACACATTCATTCATACCATTCATCTTGTCTGAGTCGGCGAAACTTTCCTCATTATAATTAGATTTTTCGGTCTTCTTACTTCCTTCTTCCTTTTTTTACTGTGGACGCTGCTACTTCTGGCTTCCTAGATCTACTATTTTGAGTATTATAAACTGTATGAGTTGAGCGACTTCTGTTGCGACTTTCCATTAATTGTTTATGTTGTTCTGCTAATTGTCGATTACTTTGGAGGATAATATCCATCTGCCTTTGCATCTGCAACTGCATCTGGGCTTGATTTATGGTACTCTGTTCAAGGAACTTCTTCAACATTTCCTCTGTAGCATTAGTGGACCCGGCTTTTCCTTCTGATACTGTTATAGGCGTTGTTTTTGATGTTCCAGCAACCGCCGCCATTTTGCTATTGCCTTCTACCTCATTTGAAGTGTTTCCGTTCACCATATGACCATTACCGGCTTCCCTTGAAAGTAAACCATTGGTATTGAGACTGCCGCCTACTGCCCTTGATAACCCTTCAACTGCATGAGAAGTGTCGTCGGGAATTGCTGCTTCATTCGTAGCACCGTCGTCCACAGCTTTTCCTTTGCTTTGCCTAGGGACCTCTACTTCATCTTCTTTTTCTGGTATCCCCTCCAAATGAGTTATATCTTCTATAAAAACATTGTCCATAGCCGTTGGCTGTTGTTGTGATACCGTCGTCGGCATTGCTGCTGTCTGTTGCTGTTCTACTGCTGGTACTGTTGGTTGTTGTTGTTGTGTTGCTGACTGTGGAATTGTTGTCTGCTAACTTGCATTGCCGCTCAAGAAAAAATCATTTGCAAAACCTGACGGTGGTACCGCTGAACTCCTTAGGTTATGTCGATTAGGAAGAGGTATCGACTGCGCGGATATGGGAAACTTAGGAGATTCGCTTGTTGACGCTGTACTTCCTTTCCGCCTAATC
Organism: Papaver nudicaule; assembly: GCA_023529015.1. Taxonomy (NCBI): domain Eukaryota; kingdom Viridiplantae; phylum Streptophyta; class Magnoliopsida; order Ranunculales; family Papaveraceae; genus Papaver; species Papaver nudicaule. The sequence goes on from JAJJMA010029592.1 coordinate 10,237, forward strand.
GTCATTTGGTATCCTGTGTAAAAAACAACAAAAAAACTTCCTGACAGTATTAAGCTAGCTTGACTGTTAGCAAATGCCAAATTGGTTAGTGGAGGTGGTTGAGAAATTTCTGTAAAGTAAAGAATAGACAAAATAGTGCAGGTGTAGATGTACTATGTGCATGACATGACCTAATCTTGTCAGCAGTTGAGAAAACCCTAATTTTTGAAATCCCATGAAAACTAAAAACCCCAAAGTTTTACAACCCTTTCCACAATATGGATCAAAATTTGTACGACATTCGGTTTTTGCAAATGATCTTTCATAAAATTTTAACTCAATAACCCTACTGTGACATAAAAAATAAGGGAAACAAGTACCAAGCCTAGCTACCAAGATGTTGAATACCGAAAATCGCTCCTAAAATAAGAATCTTGTCGTCATCCTAGACCCATACTGACATGTACAACATTACCAAAGAAAGAAATATTTGAAGATGACTAAACATAAACCTTTTGTGATGTATCAACAGCAACATTCTTTGTGAAGAAGGAACCGAAACTCATATTTTGATAACCAAAAAATCCTTATTAGAGGAAGACAGCAGCCTCAGTTTTGTAAATCAGGAAGAAAAAATCCTATTATGCCGTTCCCAATAAGAAGAATATAATCTAAACACAATCATTAACGCGCTAATAACGCTAAGCATATCTTAGAATGGAGGTTTTTCTATGGTTTTACAAAGCTTTACAGCAGCAAACACATTCAAAAACTTCTATAAAGGGAAAACTTTTTCTTTAAAGATTTAAGACAATATATTCATGGCTAAGAGTTATCAGCATCACGCTTATCGTTAAGAACACTATTAGTGCAGAAAACAACCTTGTTTTGTAAACCAAGAAGAAAAAATTTAAGAAAACACAGGTTCAGACCTTATCTAGCGCCAAAATGTAGTTGGTAAAATCATGCCCATACTAAAACACTTAAATCATGCCCTACCAAGTATCATTCATGAATAAGCCGCTATTAAAGTAAACAACCATACTAAGACAAAGATATAACACAAATTATAGAATAAGAGCTAAATCTCTTAAATATCAAATATTATTCATGGATTCATTGCTTTATTCTCACCTTGCCAACGCTAATCACTCATACAAGATAAAGATCTTCCCTAGTAATTGAGCCAAGGAGAGTAAGAAAGGTTCTTTTTCTCTCAATAGATCAACCCTAGAGTTCACTTTTTCCAACCCTCTGCCTGGTTGTGATACATGGCCTTTTATAGGCGTTTTACATAATGGACTACAACTAATACAAACAACCTTGGGGTCTGACACCATTTGTCCTTACCCGTTAACCTTCAATACCGCTGTCCCTCTTCTAACACTTCAGCGCCTATCACCTTGAACTGGATAAGAACGATGACTCATATCCCACTGAGTCAACGGGTCAACTCTGACAATCCGACCGTTCTGATCCTCATTAATAGCTCAACCAGATTATCAGCTTTTGTCGGTGATGTGCCCATTTCCGCTAAGCTGAATATGCCGTCCTGCTTTTCTTTGATGTACGCCGACCTTTCCTTTCTCCCTTTGGCGTCTTTTTCTTCTGAGTGATGTCCGTTGAAGGTTACCGCTGACGCCATTCTCTACTCTTAAGGTGAGTCTCCTCTACCATATCATTTCTTGGGTGCCCCTGATGGACAATGGCATTTTCTACACTCACATCTATGGTGCAAGTCAGTAGTTTAAGTCCATGATTCCACAAGTATGCAAGAAGCATAAGCATTAGAAAGGAGGCCTTTCGTAATGTTGTCAATACCAAGTATTACAAGATGTAATGGGGAATTTCGAGAAAATTCCTGGACACATAGTATGTTGCTGACTTTTGCAAGAGGCAAAAGAAATGAGAGCCTACTATATGGCATAGAAGGCGAGATATCTCATTGTGGCAGTCGGATGGAAGAATATGCGTGTTTCCCTCGATGCATATACCTTGGTGGTAATGCAATTCTGGTTGTGACCAGAAGTTTTGTGGCATATGGAATGTCATGAGAAAAGAATTGTATGGTCAATTCTTGTCTAGCATATGTCTTGTTGATAGGCCAAAGAAAAGAACGTAAGGTAGGGAAAAATCGATACACCACGGTCTTACCTTAAGCGAAGTTTCTTTGTTGATGCTAGAGATGCACAAGAGGATGCCATGAGTGGGCATATTGCATTTACATTTGGTTGTAAAAAAGTGGAGTCAAAATGCAAGAGCTAGGGAGATCAAAGACCGGCATTTGGCTAAGAACCACATCGGACATCCTTGTCAAAGCAAATCAGTCATGGGTACTTGATTTGGCCAAGGGCAATGACAAGGTAAACGAGATGTATATGGGCAGGAAAATGAGTTCTAATGTAAAGGAAGAATGATATCTTTGCAGGATATGCATTGCTTCATGGAACGAAGGCAGCGGTGCCTTATTTGCAAGGGATGTTGTCCTTGTTAACAACTGTCCAAGGAAGGGAATTTAGTCCGCAATAGTCATTGGTTAAGATGGCTTAACTGAGCACTATGGTGATGCTCAGAATCATCCAGTCATTTAATTCCAGATTGTGCAATGTGTGGCACAAGCTTATGCTATGCTCAAAGGGAGTAGATATAGGAATGAAGAATGACAAAGGAGTGATGATGCATATGAATGGCAGGGGTCATTCTTGAAATCTTCATAGAAGCTATGGCAACAAGATTGCCTCAATTTGGAGGAGTCTGGCCAAAGGCCAAGTATTAATTGGACGATGCTTTGTTATGGAAGAAGCATATGAACATTGATAGTTGGATGGAGGGTCAGGTGACATACAAGGCAATTGATTGTGGCCTTGTTTCCTCGTTTGTTGCTAAATAGTTATAATGAAGTCAGTATTGCAAAGCTTGTTGGTCTTGCAAGTTTGTGATCAGTTGGTGTTGGTGTTTGCAATCCATTCGAAGTATACTTTCAAGTATTGGGTCGTGTGTGACCTTGGTGTTGGGAAATAAGTCTTTCTATGTAAGGTAGTAGTGAATGAGGGTGTTCGATGTTAGAGTACTTGTCTCTTTTGATTCGAAGTAAAGCTAGTTCACGTGGGAGATACTACATAGCATATTGGCTGAAATATGCAATAGAAGACGTTGAAAGTGTAATGGTGCAAAATCAGATTGATGGTGTGAAGACATGTTGCTGTTAAGGGAGGGCCTTGCATATTGTACTAAGTAAATTGCTATAAGAAGAGTGCAATACAAGAACAACAACAAGGCCAAGAAGTCTGCCCATCAAAGGCATGAGTTTGGGGAAACTCATAAGCTTTGGAAAGTTGTCCAAAGAGTGAAGGCGTAGCGGTTCGAATGAATGCTTGGGGCGCATTGGTTTCGAAAGCGACGTAGGATAGAGAATAGCATGATGCCAAGTTCTGTCCTAAATTAGTTAGTCATAGCTTAGGCTAAGAAGCTATGCAACTCAATAGTTTTGCTTTAGGCAAGTCAAGATAAGGTTGGCACATGGATTTGTGGCAAGTGCATAATAGTTGGAGCAAGTATAAGGCTTATACTTGACCAAAACACTTAAGGATACGAGTTCCTTAGTGTGTTTGCAGCAATAGAAGCTAATTGGTATGCATAGAACCACTATGCATTCTATGGTATACTTGACGGATGGCCATGAAGGCATGTGCCAGCAAAACTGAGGCTAAGTCATGACAATGCAAGTCATGCATCCTGTCCATGTTGTTTCGGCAAGGCATGGCCAAGAATCAGCAAGTATGGATTTGGTGGCATGCAAGAGGTCGATAAGGATGTCATTCCTGAGATGGGGATCTGCAACATGAATGGACAAAGGCTAAGTCGCATATAAGTCCTGTTGGGTTATAGGATGCAACCAAAGTCGGAGTTTGAAGGCATGAGACTAAGGCCATGATCACGATGATCAATGAGTAGCACAGAAGAAGGTAGCATGTGGACGGTATGGACAGGAACATTGCTGGCCTTGTGAATGTCAAGATGTGTACGCTTAGGCACAGTTCACGTCTGAGTGATTTGAGGCTAGAAACGAAGTTTAGCCAAGAAAGATCGCAAAATTTGCATTTGGGTATTGATATGCAAGTTGACATGAAGTTGAAGTGTTGCGCAGCACAACAATAAAATCTCAAGTTGGTAGGATCAATAACAAGGCAGTAAAGCTAAGTGATGGTGAATGGTACTAAGCACAAAGTATTGGCATGGACGCCAGTGAGGCCAAGAAAGTTGCTGAATTTCTGAGAAGGGGTTTTTCAGAAGTGTACTTATATAGCCAAGTAGTTTGGGAGGTCCCAAATGAGTATTGCGTTCATCGAGGACGATGAACAGAATGGGTGGGGGAGGTTTGTTAACCCTGACACAAGTGGCCTAGTAAATGTAGCTTCATTAGTCCGACAAGGAAGCGACATTAAGCTAAGACAAGGATGGCCACTTGACATGCACTTGACATGCATGTGACATTGATTGGTCAATGTCGAATGTCCGAGGATTTTGAGTTGGCCCATCTCAAAGAAGGAATCAAGGACATGGATAAGGTCAAGAGAATGACCTTGGCATTAGGCCAAAGCTTGGCCAGGGCTTTGGTAATGCATGAGATGCAATGGCGCAGCCAAACACGTTATTGTGCGTCCGTACTCATCCAAAGGTAGCAAGAGAGCTTAAGGCTTGTGAGCCAAAGCTATGCATGACTTTAGAAGGCTAAATAGCATGTGTGCACGCTGTTTGTAGCGTCCATCCAAGTGTGGCACATGGCCTTGGCGTAAATGGCATGGCACAGCTTGGCATAGGCTCATATTGACGGTTAAGAGTTAGCTATGGCATGTGGATGCGTGGCATGAGTAGGAGGACTTGGAGAACGGTTATAAAAAGGCTTTATAACCGTGTTTGGCTTTGGTAACCGATGGGAACAGGTGTAGCATTGTTTGGCCTACAACAAGGCAAGCAGTTAGCTTGGTGGTTACAAAACTACCTATGGACACTTGGTTGTCCATGGCTTGTGCAGCGGTTGCACAGAAGTTTTGGCAAGGTCTGGCACTATAAATAGGCCAGAAATACACTGTAGTTAGGGTTCTTCGTTTTAGGAGAAACAGAGGGATAAATCCCATAGACTTAGGCAGAGTTTTTAGGCCATTGTAGGGAGTTTGACATCATTTGGGAGTGATGGTCATTTGTAGCCCAGATTTGGGTGAGTTTTGTATTCTTCCTTGAAGTAATGAAAGTGAGTTGTTGCTTCTAATTATGTGTTCCTGATTGATATTGATATTGTGTTGAATTGGTTGCATGGCAAAGCCTTAGTGCAGTATGGGATGCACTAAAGGATGAGAGAAAATGAAGAAAGACTTCCGTTGCCAATCTTTGATGATTGTGGGTGCACTTGAATTGAGCAAGTGTGTAAGGCTGAGCATTGATGGGTGAAGCTTGATTCACTGAACCATTAGTGTTGCCGAGTCATTCCTAGGCCAAAATTAGTTGACGCTAATTTAGGGGTGTGACAAACTGCAAGGGTCCCGCTGATCACGTAATAACTACTTGAAACAAAACAAAAATATGCAACGCTGTTACTCATCCATAATATCGACTAGTAATAAATTTAACGCTGCTGCTCATCCAAAAATCAACTCAATAAATTTGCAACGCTGTTACGTGACCTAACATTTTGATTGTTCACTGTCAGTGTCGCTATGCGATTAGATCAAATTTGAATTGCCAAGAAAGGCTTGAATAAATCTGTTCTATGCGTATTCTACTGACGTGCCGAAGTTTATAATGACACAAAATTGCCAGGTAGGTTGAGTCGGTGGCTTTTGAATATTCAATTCCTTGTGGACCTGTCGACCATATGGGCATGGCTGGCAGGCCAATTTCTCTGCCACAAACCCTGAATAATGGGAGTATATAGGAGAGCGACCTGTTGCTCCGTGCACATCTCAACTTAAGCTAATTATTCCTGCACCTTTTGCAATTAAAACTGTTTGTACTAGTTGTGTGATTGTTTATCTCCTTGGTAATTTTTCCATGTAATTTAGTGTCGGCTGCATTGTTTCGATTTCAAACTAAACTAGTGCGTTGCTTTTCTCTTGCAATGTTTTGATGCAACTAGGATTGATTTAAGAAAGCGAAAAAAGTATGTAGAACAAGCTTGCAATATTTCCTTACCTTAATTTACTATTGATCATCATATGGTAATTGCAATACATAAAACTCTCATAAAGTTGCACGAGTAGCTAGCTCGTAGTTGAAGGACTATATATACATTGAGCTCAGGACAGATGATAGGTAACCACTGCCATTGGATTCTATGATCTAATGACCCTTCCACTGCTAATTCATATTTGTTCGAGCACTGGGCGTTCAATTTTTTTCTTTCAAAGTGGTGCAATTTTATTTAGAAAGGAAACGTGTTACACTTTTTCGACATTCAGAGGATACTCTGATGTATGGCACTTGCATTGTTTTTGCTTTGAACAATTACTATCTTTTTTCCAGTAGAAAGAAATAACATGGGATAGGATCAATTGACAATACATTACCCATAGCCAAATGTGATCTTTTCCTATAACACTTGCTTTTGCTAGGTATTGTGTGTTT
>JAJJMA010029598.1:0-10399 GCA_023529015.1 Papaver nudicaule
AAGTTTCAATTCCTCCGGAATTGATGACTGCCACTTCAAGTGTATGTATAATTTTGATCTTGTTGTGTCAATTTTGGTAATGTTGTTTAGTTTATTGTTGCTGATGGTTTCTTATGGTGAATATTTCAGGAATTATTTGATTTCATTGCTAAAGAACTTGCGAGATTTATAGCTACAGAAGGAGAAGGTTTTTTCCTCCCTCCTGGTAGTCAGAGGGAATTGGGTTTTACTTTTTCATTCCCTGTGAAGCAGTTGTCAATCGCATCTGGAACTCTTATTAGTTGGACAAAGGGTTTCTCTATTGCTGATGCGGTTAGTTCTTCAAACCCGCCTCTAGTTTGCTTATTTTAGTCATGCATATATGTTTTGGCTGAAGTATGAGCCTAGTAGATACTCATAAACTGTAAGACGAAACCCACATTATCCTTTGTAACCTTACGCACATTGACTAAAACCCTTAAGTCTGTTTGAAGAAACATTCTTAATAACAGTCATCTGTATGCAGTTGGTTTTTCTTCCTGAACCATTTTATGTTTCTGACAAAAATCCTTTGGTTCCTTGTGCTAGGTTGATAAAGATGTGGTCGTAGAACTTACTAAAGCCTTAGACAGACAAGGAATTGACTTGCGTGTGGCAGCTCTGGTAAGTTAATTTTGCTTCTTGCTGTAAAGTTTTCGGATGCTATCCTTGCATATTGGTTCTTCAGTTTCAATTTACCAATTTATAACTGTCATTTTTGATGCAGGTGAATGATACAATTGGTACATTAGCTGGAGGCAGATACTTCAATAATGATGTTGCAGCTGCAGTTATCTTGGGTACTGGAACAAATGCTGCTTACATAGAGCGTGCGCACGCCATTCCTAAGTGGCATGGTCTCCTACCTAAATCAGGAGAGATGGTATAGTGCCTTACCAGTTTTTGTCCTATTTTGATATGTTTTAAATGGTTCTGAGTGGCAGTTGATGAAAAAAAGACCTTGTCTAATGTTTACTTTTTAATTCTTTAGGTTATCAACATGGAGTGAGGTAACTTCCGGTCATCACACCTTCCTGTGACTGAATACGATCATGCATTGGACCAAGAGAGTCTTGATGTTGGCGAGCAGGTATAATGCAGACCTTTTCTCTTTAATCAAAGTAACTTTTGTCTTTTTCAGTGCTTTTGACAAATCGTCTCCTTAATTAATGTGCACAGATTTTTGAGTTGATAATTTCCGGTATGTATCTTGGAGATATTGTACGTAGAGTCCTCTGCAATGTTGATATGATGTTGTGGTGCCTATCATATAAAACAAAAGGTCCTCTGCAATCTTAAGTCCTCTATTTAGAAATGTTGATATGATGGGACAACACTAATTGCGTTGGCTCATACTCAGGTTGGTCGATCTGGAAGGTTTGGACATCTGGAAGGTTTGGACATCTTGGTTTGGCTGTGAATTTGATTACATATGAAGACCGCTTCAACTTGTACGTATCTGTGCTTCATATGTTTCTGTGATTGGTTTTTTTCTCTGAGCTTTAACACTTGAAGGAATTGAATAATCAGAATCATACCGAATTGACTGCAAGAGCTTTGAACCCTGGTAGTTTAGTCGTTTTGTGATTTGAGTTGAGTGTATGTATTGCTCAGATAAGCTAAGTGACTGGGTTTTGTTTTTGTATTTTTATACAATTTGTAATACTGGATTCTAAAAATACAGATACGGATTTTTTAAAAATACGTATTATATACGTATTTACAGAATTTTGTAATTTTTTTTTTTTTTAATTTTAATTAAAAAATCCGCAACGTTTATAGGCGTTGCCTAAATTACAGAAAACGTTGCTCTAAATAAATTCTGCAACGTTACTTACGTTGCTTTAAATAAAAAAGTGCAACGGAAGATGCAACGTAAATTCCGTTGCTTTAATTAATTAGAGCAACGTTAATAGACGTCACGAAAAATTTGTGACGCCGTATTCGCAACGCTAATAGACGTTGCTTTAATTCTGCGCAACGTCTATAAGCGTTACAAACAGGCCCCTGTGGCGTAGTGATTGATAAAGAATCCTATGTTTGTAATATGCTAAAGAAAAGTACCCCGAAATTTTTCGATATTTTAAGGTACCCTTTCCGTTACATTTTTCATCTAAGTTAGTCAAAACTCGTTTGACAAGTCAAAATGGGTTGCCAAATTACAAGATATAATTAATGAAATATGTAAATCCATTGGAAAATAAAAAATACGCATGTCCGATGATACGGTTCTTGCTATCTGCACCAATAATGAATCATTGGTTGAACTGAATTAATAAATAAAATAGATAGACCTTTCTATTCGTTTCAAGTCGATGGATCTTCTCAATTGAAAGATCTCTTATATGGTTAATAGACATTCCAGTTGACCGAGCCTAATTCTAATTGTTTTGTTCCGAAGAAAAGATATCCACAGGGCCGGTTTGTCCTATTCAGATATTCACACGACCAAGAGGTACTGGATTTTCTTGTCCTGAAAGGGGAAGGAAGGCTGGAATGCCAACATACGTCTATTATCGAATTCACCCGGCCTGATAGTATCCATTTTGGGAACGTCCAGTGCCAAAATCACTGAATGGGTAAGTCGCCAATCCCTAAAATGGACTATGTAATGTAGTTTATATGCTGGGTTATGGACGAGCATTTTCTCAGAGGTTTCTATTGTATCAAGATTCTGTTATCCCGTTAACTGGAAGCCGGACACTAGTCCATGGACTTGCCAAAGAATTAGGACTCGATGTCACTGCACCTTACAGAGTTTGGTTTGAAGGTCAACAGGTAATTTCTTTTCTATTCAAAATCAGAAAGCCAGAAAGCCAAACGACGAACTAACTTGCTGAGTTTTTCATTTTACTTTTGTCAGGTTGGTGGATGGACTCAAGTGTATGGTGATATCTTATCGTTTGCAACGATAAGAGGGGCTTCACATGAAGCTCCATTCTCGCAGCCAGAGAGATCACTTGTTCTGTTCAAGTCATTTTTAGAAGGCAGGCCTCTGCCAGAAGTCTTTGTTTAGCTACTTACTACAGGTGAAAAGATTGAAAGGAAAATAGCTAGATTGAGTTGTAAGTAATGTTCGTCGTCGTTGTATTCCTACCGATGAATGAGAAAAAGAAAATGGCATTTTATTTGTTCATAATCTTGGTTTTCCCTGTGAATGGAATTTTGAGTATGCAGAAATGTCTGATTGTAAACCCAAAATGAACAGCTGGAACAGTTACCACCCCTGGTAGTTACACCACTGTGAGACTTCTCAATTTCAATCACCTGACCACCAGCATCAGTAACCAGGACTCCTGGAGGAGATCAAACTAGCCTTGCTTATTGTACATCTCGCGTTGAATTCACTCATGCACAATGGGCTTCTTGTGCCCCAAAATATTCAACTGCCTTACTGCAACTGCATTAGCTAGTTCATGTACAATCGGATCAGTCTTGGAAACTACCAATGGGTTTGTAAGGGTCATTTATTTCCAATTTCCATACTGGCTCGGGCGCAGGGCCGGCGCTGGTGTGCAAGCAGGCAAAGGCCCACTTCGGGGCAGCAAAGATTTTGGGGCAGCAAAAGCCCATGTTTTACGATTTGGGTTCTGTAAAAAAAAATTGAAAATGCAAAGTTGCATTCGTAGTCTCAATAAAATGCAAGGGTGTAAAATGAAGTTCCGTGGGTTTTATTAAAAATAAAAGGAAATGTGAGGACTAAAGTCTGAAGCAAAGGATAAAATTGCTAAATTACTTCGTTAGTTTTCTATGTTTCTCAAACAATGAAGGTTCTAGTCTAGCAGACAACAAAGAACGATCGAAGAGTGAAGCAAAGGTAATTACAAAAACCAAACAATTATCGTATATTATTAAAAATTTGTGTAATTTTTTTTTTTTTTTATGGGGCATAAAAATCGTGTTCATTTTGGGGCAAAAAATTCTCAGATACGGCACTGCTCGGGCGAATTCAAGTTTCCTATGGAGGGAGTGCAAAAATTTGTTTCAGCTGGATTAGCCGATAAGGGGTAGCGAAAGATCAAAACTAGGCTTGAAAATGGGCCAAAAATTAAAACTGGGCTCGAGTTAGGCTTTGCATCCAGCTGGTCTGGGATAGAAAAAGACCAAAACTACGCTTGAAAATGGGACAAAAATTAAAACTGGACTCAAGTTAGGATTTGAATCCAAATGCACACCCATGCTCTAAGCTGGATCCTCCCCTGCGTCCAATGTAACATGCGACACTCTCTACAGATTCTTTCTGGCCTAAAACACATTCAGATCGAATCTTTTTCAAACTAAGGAGGAGAGCTTCTAACTCTGCGCTTTGAGATGTGTATGAGCAAGCCCATCTTCAAAAATTGGCACAAGTTGCTTTAAGCAGTAGGGGTGAGCAAAAAGTCCGGATCCGCAAATCCGGCCCGCAACCGCCCCGCAAAACGCGGGTGAAACCCAATCCACTGAATTATTGGGCCGGACACGGATCCATTTCTCAATCCGCACCATTTGGCGGACCGGACGCGGGTGTAAATTTTGATCCGCGGATTATCCGCGGATTGCAGGTATTATAGTAGTTATCCTAATTCCTAGGGATATTAATGGAAATGCACCATATAAAACAAATATCTCGTTTCATTCTTAAAGTTTTCTCATCTTCTTTCTTCTCTCTTTCTCGAGTCTATGGAAGCTCATCTTCCAGATCTAAAAACTGAAAGAAAAAAAAATGTCTCGCCATAATCGATCGAAGTTAGAAATTAATGTTGCAGAAGAGAGTTAGTAGTGAGAAGAATTGGAATCGGATTAAGAGTTGTTTGCAGGATGGCAAAGTTTGTAAGACTTTTTCTGATGAAGTTAATGTTGATTCTGCAGTGTTTTTTAAGAAGCATATGTCTCCTATTCAGGTATATAAATCTTGATCTATGAATTTTTGATTTCTTGATTTTGCTCTTCTTTTGGATCTTGATTTTTTTTATTCTTCAATTGATTTGCATGTGGTTATACTAATACCGCTGACCTCCTCTAAGCTTCTCTATCAATCACAAGATTCACAACCATCGCCACCAACACTAATACCGCTGATTTAACATCTCTCCCACTTTCTCTCTAGAGTAGTTTCTCTGAAAAGGAAAAGAGATGTGATTATGTTGGTAGTGTAGCATTCAAAAAAGAATCTGATTGTGAATCAAAAAATCAATTTTTTTATGGGTAAGTTTAGCTAATATACACTTTTATCAATTAGTTGCTTTTCTTTTTCTATGTTTTAAGTTGGTTCTGATCTGGAATGAGTATTGATAGATCTCATAATTAGATCTAGAAACAGTTTTGAATGATATTAGACGGAAGAAAGATGAATTTTCTGTATAATTATTTTCTTGGGGTAGTAAACCAATACACTCAGATTAGTCATTGTTGTTGTTTTTTTTTATTGTGATTTGATTTGTATTTTTTTTCTGTGATCTTATTCGTACTTGTTTGCAACTGCAGGCAAGATCCAAGTTTCTCATTTTTGGAGGACGAACTACATCTGGAGCTGTAAATTGTTGATCTCAAAACCGGAGCCGTGATAAATGATATTTTTGTTATGGGGTTTATAAATGAAATTGTAATTTTTGCATAAATTGTTGATCTCAAAACCGGAGCCGTAATAAATGATATTTTTTTTTCTGTTTTTTTTTTTCTCTGAAAACCGCGGATAATCCGCGTCCAATCCGCAAAATCCGCAAATCCGCGGATCACAAATCCGCGGGTGATGGGTGCGGACACGGTTCCAATTCCTAATCCGCACCATTTGACGGATTGGGTGCGGATGACCCCTAATCCGCATCCGTGCATCCGTTGCTCACCCCTATTAAGCAGTAATACTATTACTAGGAAACCCTTCCGTTTCTGGTTGGAGATAATTGAAAAGCACGGGAGTGTATATGTGCATTCCATCCCGCTTTTTGCAGTCATTTTTATCGACTAAATGCATCTAACAGTGCGTTTGTTGTTTGTTGACTCGTCCGAATCAGATGTCAGACCGTTTGTTTTTCTTTTGAATTAGATGCGACTCGCTATTTGACTGAGACCTAACTTCTAATTCGGACATGTTTGATTCAAGGTATCAAAATGTCGGTAGCTCAAAATGGCAAACAAAAAAAAAAAAATCTAGATGAATCTGATAATTTCAGTGAGATTCAGACGAGTCAGATCCACGAGAAAAAACACACAATATGTAAGTCTAGTAGTCTCTTCATAGCATGTAAAAAACCCCTCGCCCCTCGGTAAGAGAAGCCAACAAGCTGCTTTTGAGATGTATGATCAAAGACAAGCCCAAAAATACTACTAAAACAGTATATGAAGTCCAGTACCAAAACATGCGCTGATTTTGGGGCTGCACAGTTTTCCTTGGGGCTTCAAAACAATAAAACCATCCAAAGGATAGTTATAAGGGATGTCCAAAAAGGTATGAAAAGTCTAAGATACCCTTACAGATTAATCCACCCCAAATTTTAACTAATAACCCAAATTTTATAACCCTAATCCTAAAACAAAAACAAAAACTAAAACTAAAACAAATTTTAATCATTCTCTTCTCCTTCTCTTCTTCTCCCTCGTCCCTCTCCTCTTCTACTCGTCTCTCTCCTTCCTCATTTTTCCCCTTCGCTCCTTCCTCGTCTCGATTCATCGCCGATACGAAAAATTCATCGTATCGATTAAAATTTAAACATGGCGAGAACAAAACAGACCGTGCGAGACACTACAGATGATCCTGGAATAGCAAGAGCCTACTTAAATCATCAACAGAGCACATCGGGAGAAACTTCTGATTTGAATTTTGAACCCGACCGAGAAGCAAATCCGTCCACTGATTTGAATTCTGAACCCAACATGCGTATCAGGTATTAATTCTGAACAAACCCCATGTTTTGAATGATGTTTTAATTGTTTTTTTAGGTTCTAATCTTTGATTTAGGGTAGTTTCGCTGAGTTCAGAATTGTTTTACGGTGCAGTTTTCAATTGGGTCTTAGGCGTAAAACATTTTTACGCCTTGATAATCATATGAAACTAGGCGTAAAACAGTTTTACGCCTTGAGAATCATATGAAAACTAGGCGTAAAATTGCCCTAATTTTGCCCTAGGGTTTTTACGCCTTAGAAACCAAGGCGTAAAAAAAAGTGGTCTGTGCTCACAAATATTTGCACCGTAAAAACACAAAGCAAACCGTAAAATTGGATACAAGGCGTAAAACTCTAAATTGAAGCGTAAAATCTTTTGGATTTCAATTTTTTTCCCAAGGAAGTTTTACGCCTTAATATATCAGTGCGTAAATTTTGAGTTCCTAATTTTTTTTTTTAAAGTTAAATTTACGCCTTGGTTTCAATCCCATAACCAAGGCGTAAATTTCTTCTGTAACTTTTTATTTTGGAAACCATATTTTACGCCTTGGTTTTCTGGGGCGTCAATTTTTCATCCATGGCGTAATATGTAAAGTTATGGCGTAAAATTCCTGTAGTCTCTCATAGGTTTTGCTCATTGCTTGGTTGTTTATTTGTGTTGTTTGTGCATGTGTTTAGGGAACAACCTCCCCTACTACCAATGCGCCCTGATCATGCACTTGTGATTGAGACACGACGTCAAAGGAACGAACTCATTGACCGCCCTCCCCCACCACCAATTCGTGAAGATGAATCGAACCTTGCACTTGTGCTTTACCATGAACCTCCAGCACCAATTCGTGAGGATGATCCACGCGTGATTGAAACACGACGTCAAAGGGATGAACACATTGATCCCCCTCTTCCACGACCACAGCATTTGCGTGGGGAATATGCTCCTGGCCTGCGTAGGGATTATCGTGATTTTCTTCCTCAGCAAGTCGAAAGATTTGTCGATCATGATGAATGGCAAGCAAATGTACCTCGTAATCTTAAAAGAAAGAGGGTTGGTGAGGGTGTGGAAATTTTTCCTTGTGGTTGTACACTTTGCGTTGAAGTTGCACGTCTCCGTCCACTTGTTGAGGCCAATGGCGGACCGAGCTGGGAACTAATCCGCAGTCGAACAGGGTTTGGAACTGGTTTTACTGGTTGAGTTTTATTATGTGTTTGGTATTGTGTGTTCTAGTTTATTTTATGTTATCGACATCTATGATGGTGAACTTCTGGTTATGAATGTATGGTTGACTTAAATCGTTGAATTTCTGGTTATGAATGTATGTTTGTTATGTTTGTTCATGTATTGATGCTTCCTATTTTGTTCCATAACCATGTGATAGTAGTTAGTGTATTTCAGGATAATAATCGGTTAATACAATATCCAGTGTATTTTGTTCCATAACCATGTGATAGTAGTTAGTGTATTCCATTCGGCCCCCACGATAGTTTCCTTTTAGAGGCCGAATAAACATTCGGCCTCCACAATAGTTCCCTTTTTGAGGCCGAATGTGACCTGCATATTGATTCCCAAACATAACAAATAACATAACCACATAACAAAGCATTGCATACATAGATTAAGAGTTTAAAGTTTGAAAACAAAAACAAAGGATTCATAATACTTCGAAGGTTTTGAGAAAATCCTTTAGCTCATGGTAATGTGCTTCGTACTCGAAATCCTTTCCTTTACTTTGTTTCCATACCTTCAAAGTCCTGGCATAAACTTCATCCTCCGTAACATCATTCCCAAGAAAATCTCGGGCCAATCTCCCCAAGTGCATAAAATCATGAACGTTTTGACGTATTTTCCACCATCGTTCTGAGAGGCCTCTTGCATCGCGCACATATTGGTTTTGAAACTTGAAGTCATCTTCGATATACTTAAACAGGGACCTCCACTTGACATCCCCACGACTTTTTTGTAATCCATAATAGTGGATCACGTCTTTACAAAGACGTAGATCTTCTTCCAACGTAAATGGAGCGAAGCTTGGTTTGATTCGTGTTGATGGAGGAGGAGATAATGGTTTTTGAGATGGAGAACACGTATAGTAGTACTGATGAACAAACTTATCAGTCATGTTTCGATAACGTCTACGAGGAGGAGATGCTGGAGGAGGTGTTGAGATTGATTCATTTGGTTTGCGTATTAAAGATAGTATCTCTTGTGGTGATCGAGTTGGCCTCCTGGATTCATTTGACGATGAGCTTGACATTGTAGATTGATTGAGATAAAGGTTTGGGAAGAAGAAGGTTTAGGAAGAAGGTTTGAGAAGAAGAGTTATCTATGAAAATGAATGTTTGTGAAAGAGTCTATTTATAAAGATGAGTACCCAACGGATAGTTTTTTTGAATTTTGAATTTGGGGGATTTGCAAAAACTAGCCGTTATGTAGTTTGGTGAACTCGCAAATGGGGAACACAACAAGTGAGGACACACAAATGGGGAAAAATGATCAATGAATACACAACTTGATTAGGACGTGGTTGATTCTCCATAGGCACAATGGGAGGATCTTCATCATCAGACTCCTCAGGCGTAGCAATAGATTCAATGTAAGGAACCACCTATAAACCAAACGAACAAAGATTAGAAACCATACATAATTTACGCCTCAAAAACTAAACCGTAAATAATATTACGCCTTGGTAAATCTTGGCGTAAACTTGGATACGCCTTACTAACCAAGGCGTAAACCTGGGGATTTTTAAAAAAATTTGTCAGGGTAAATTTACGCCTTATAACTCAAGGCGTAAGCCTGGGATTTTCATAAATTTTTTGCAAGGGTACATTTACGCCTTGGTTTTCCATGCTCCAATTGAGGCGTAAATAACACTAGAAAGTATTTGATGAAAAACATATTTTTACGGTTCAATAAGCAAGACGTATATAAAGAATGTGTCAAGAAATATTGAGGCGTAAACAAAACAACCAAGGCGTAAATAAGATTTTTACGCCTCACTTACTAGGGCGTAAACGGTGTATTCAATATTTCCATGCAGTTTACGCCTCAATGGCAGGTTGTCGTCCTAGGCGTAAAACTGTTGTACGGCTATTTTCCCCAAATTTCAGTTTTTACGCCTCAATTGGGAAGAATCTTGAGGCGTAAATTTGGTTTACGCCTCAGATTCAAGGTCAATCCAAGGCGTAAATAGAGCCTGGAAACTCGCAAAAATCACACAGATCCACGAACTAAAGATGATTACATGCAAAAAAATCACAGGCAAAGATATACCTGGGTGTTAGAAGCTAGTTCATCCTCATAATCTTGTTGATACTTGTCTCTTTGGAGTGATTCTTGGGTTTCTTGAGTTAACCACACTTTTCCACTCAACAAATAATGCAATGTAGAGTCCTCACCTTCGTTCGGACAGTAGATTTTGTTGTTGTAATCTATTGGAGTCTCAGGTAGCTCCAAATCGGTGTTTCAATCACTCATTTTGGTTGAGTGATTCAAAACTTAGAGATTTTTGAAGAACTAAGTTTT
>JAJJMA010029621.1:496-11857 GCA_023529015.1 Papaver nudicaule
GGTCAAAGTCAACTAGCGGTCAAAGTCAAAGTCAAGTGTTGGTCAAATCAACTATTCCGTACAGACTGGTCCTGACTCACTTTTGGCGAGCTAGAAGAAGATTCCATAAGTTTCCATAAGCCTTGCAGCCCAAATAACTTGCAGAAGAAGTTTATCTCAGAATTAGGGCAGAATACATATTTGTAACTGTATATATAGAGGGGACAGAAACCAAGAAAAGGATCCCAATTCTCCATACCAAAACCCTAGAAATCTTTGTATCTCTGAAATCAATAAAATATCGCTCCCCAAGGGGATTCCTCCGTGGATGTAAGCACAACAGTGTCGAATCACGTAAAATCTGTGTCTACTTTATTTTCCTGTTTATGCATATTTTACATCATCATCATCAACAATCGTGATTTTTATTCCCGTACAATCAATACCCCACTGGTACCATCTGACTACACAATCTATGGATTCAACGACAGATCTTCGAAGCCAAAAGGAAATGTATCTTTACCAATTTACGGAGGATCGATGACACTGCAAACAACATTCTGTGTTCTGGACATTGAGTCACCGTATAACGCTATATTGGGAAGATCATGGTTGCACGAACTCTTGGGGGTGTCTTCCACACTGCATCAAAAACTCAGGTTCCCAACTCCTTTGGGCATACGCGAAATCAAGGGCGACACCTCGGAGTCACAAACCTGTCATGAGAAGGACATCGAGCATAGGAGGTATGTGAGGCGTAATCGAAGGGAACGTCAAAGACAGCAGAAGGTGGAGGTAATCGAAAAGGAAATTAATCAAGTAATCGAGAGAAACATCAAGGAAATCATAAAAGAGGCTCTGAAGGACCCCACCCCAATGAACGAAGAGACAATGAATTTCACGCCAACAGAGCTACAACATACGTAAACATTGGAACCATTGAAGAACCAAAGATCGTGAAAATTGGAACGCTAATGGGAGAAGCACAACGACTGGAGCTAGAGAATTTGCTAAAAGAATATGAAGATGTATTTGCTTGGAGGATGAGCGTGATGCCAGGAATACCCAAGCTTAGCATGTCATCACTTGGACATCAACCCCTCGGTACAACCATTCAAGCAAAGACCAAGGAAACTCGCAGACGTGTACCAGGAGGCAGTGGAATCCGAGCTCAATAAGATGATTGCAACAAGAATAATTAAGAAAATCCAATATGTAGATTGGATTTCGAATATGGTTATAGTTCCGAAGAAAAACAAAGGAGTATGAATCTGCATCGATTTCAGCAACTTGAACAAAGCATGTCCCAAGTACCCACGCCCACTCCCAAACATAGATCAGATGGTGGATGCTACAGCATGCCACGAATTGCTAAGTTTCATGGACGGCTACTCTGGATACAATCAAATCCCTCTAGCAGAAGAAGATAAAAAACACGCGTCATTCATAACAAACAACGGGCTATTCTGTTACACTCGAATGTCGTTCGGTTTAAAGAACGCCGGTGCAACATACCAGAAAGCTATGGAGAATATCTTTCGCCCTTGGTTGAAGAAGACAGTCGAAGCTTACGTAGATGATATGCTTGTGAAAAGTAAGAAACCAGCAACTCATGTGGAAGATTTGCGAGAGATACTGGAGAAGATACGTCAAATCAACATGGAATTCAATCCTGCCAAGTACATATTCGGAGTCACCTCGGAAAGTTCTTAGGTTACATCGTTACGAAAACTTGTATCGAAGCAGACCCATTGAAGGTACAAGCAATCCGAGACATGCCCTCGCCAACAACGATAAAAGACGTACAAGCGCTAAATGAAAAATAGCAGCCCTGAGCAGATTTATTGCTCGATCCTCGGATCAATGTAAGAATTTCTTCAGCATTCTGAAAAAGGGGGAAAGTTCATATGGACAGATGAGAGGGAAGCTGCATTTCAAGGAATCAAAATTTATTTGGCAAATCTACCAGCTCTGCAACGACCAGAGGAAGATGAAGACTTAAGGCTCTACATAGCAGCCAATTCTGATGCCATTAGTGCAGTACTCGTAGCCACCAGAGAAGAAGAAAAACCGGTATATTACATCAGCAGGACACTCTTTCCAGCGAGAAAAACTACACTAAATTAGAATAACTCATATTAACATTGGTAGTGGCAACTCAAAATTTCAAACATACTTTCCAAGCTCATCGAATCATTGTACTAACTAAAACACCCATCGAATAAGTTATCAAAAACATTCAGACAGCTGGAAGAATTGCAAAGTGGAACGCTCAAATAGGCCAGTATGATGTGGTATACGAAATTCGTACAGCACAAAAATCGCAAGTTATAACTGACTTTCTAGCCGAATTCCCCGTCGAAGAAGAAGACGAAGGAGAACCAATACTAGGCATCGAGGAAGAAGATGGACCATTAGACATTTTAGAGCAATGTCACCCTCGGCGTTGGGAAGTATTTATTGATGGATCAGTAAACGGAGACGGTCGAGGAGTTGGAATAGTTTTCACTTCCCAAGAAGGAAAACGAACAGTATATGCACTTTGATTGGAATTCGAGGCCACAAATAACGAGACAAAGTACGAAGCAATGATTCACACTTTAAAATTTATGATAGAAATGGAAATCCAGGAGGCAACGATAACAACAGATTCTCAGCTCGTAGTCAGACAACTCGATGGCAGTTACCAGTCAAATGACTCATTATCAAAATACAAAAAATTGGCAAGGAGATTAATTTCAAAAATTCCATATCTAAAAATACGACACATATGCAGGTAGGATAACATGCATGCGGACGCTCTGGCATTCATTGCCTCAAAAGTGACAGACCTAAGCATTATCTCTATCGAGATTGGAAGAATGCAGAAATAACCTATCGAGGATGCAAAAGAGGAGCTCGTAATGGCAATTCAAGACGAAGTCGATGACTGGAGGGTCCCAATAAGAAAGTATTTTGGAAACTAAGGAATTGCCAAGTAACCCACTCGAAGCTCATAAAATAATCAGCAGATCAGAAAACTATAGAATCCTCGATGGAGTCTTGTATCAGCAATCATTCGTGGGTCCACTACTGAGATGTGTTCATCGAATAGATGGTGTCGCACTAATGACAAAGTTACACAGCGGTAAAGAAGGAAATCATATTGGAGCAAGGGCTCTAGCTCAAAGAACCAAATCTCAGGGGTATTATTGGCCCTACATGCACGCTGATGCAAAAGACATATCTCGAAGATGTGACCCTTGCCAAATATTCGCTAAAAGAATCCATGCACCAACGACAAATTTAAACTCGGTATTATGCCCATGGCCCTTCGCCAAGTGGGGGGGTCGATATTGTGGGACCTTTCATTCTAGGAATAGGGCACCGAAAATACATTATCGTGGCAACTGATTAGTTCTCGAAATGGATCGAAGCCAAAGCACTAAAAAATCACGTAGTTTGAGATGTCTTCACTTTCTTTTGGGAAAATATATTTTCTCGATTCGGAGTCTCTGCTGAGATAGTCTCAGATAACACAAAATAAATTTTAAGTGTTGATGTTAGAGAGTTACTAAGCCAATACAACGTAAGACTGGGAACTTCAACCCCGATATATCCGCAGAGCAATGGCCACGCAAAGGCGACAAACAGAATAATTGGAGATAATCTGAAGAAAAGGGTCTTACCTCACAAAAACAAATAGTGCGAACACCTGCACAATGTACTATGGGCATTCCGAACATCTCGAAGAGAGGCAACAGGGATGACTCCATTTCACCTTACATATGGAACAGAGGCAGTACTTCACCGAAATCATGATACCAACAGATAAATATAAGTCATGAGAGAAAAACCTAACAGCCGATTTCATATACGCAAAGCTAGACGATCTCGAAGAAGCTAGAGAAGACACCTTATAACATATCATTAACTACCAGCAAGGATTAGCTCGAGGATACAACAAAAAGGTCATCGAAAGGGAATTCCAGTCAGGCGAGTTGGTGCTACGAGGAATCCCACCATACCAAATAGGGAATGCAGGAAAATTAGAAGCAATATGGGAGGGACCCTTCAAAGTACAACAAGTAGCAGAAAAAGGGGCGTACAAGTTGCTCGATGAAGGCGTAGTAGGACTCGGAAATGCATGGAATGCGAAATATATACGAAAATATTATTCATAAAATAATGTACTTCGATATCAACCTTCGAATAAAGAATATTTTACATCTCGATACATTGTATCTCGAATCAAACTCAAGATCATACTTGATTAGGCAAAAGTCCTACTTGATTAGGCACATCTCTTAAGGCCTCAGCCACATAAACGAATAGGCCATGATGCCATATCTCCCCTAGTGCCTTGACGAAATGAAATTAAAGTCCTTGACGCCAAGGCCCTGATGCCAATTATTATAAAGGTCCTCGAGCAGTAGGCACAGAGCTGAGGTAGATATAGCCGTAAGGGCCCTACGAGCTATATGACACAGTCCTCTATCCACAAGATACCCCGTTAGCGGTGGGTACTTTGCATCAAAGCTACATAAGATAGAAGCATTTGGACCCACTACCATACGACCATGAGGACCTGATCTCTTTTGAGGCGTCGAGGGGATGATAAATGGGATTAACATCTGCCTTTAGGGCGGATGGAACCCCAAGGCAGCTAATTAGCCTACATTCACGGGAATGGTAGGCGAGTTACGCACCCGAGGGACCTCCTCCGAAAAATCATACACAGCCTCGAGGAGGAGAAAACGAGAACAGAAGAGTCGAACTCCAGGCCGCGATAGGAGAACAATACCATGTGTAAGCTCCAGCCTTGACCGTCACTCCCCCATCGTGCTACTTTATTATCGAGACCCAGAATAACAGCTGCCCACCATAAGATTCCTACCTTACTTAGGCTAAACAGGTTTTCAGGACACCACCATGTCCTCTCAGAAGAGAGGCAATCTTTTCGATGCCCACCTAATGTACTGAGGCAAAACGGGTACATATGGTCTCGATAGCCAATGTTTGCTTTAAACCAGGCAGGTAGTTCAAAGCCTTTAGGAAGGGTGATCCGTAAGCCCACACTAGCTTGGTTTACTGCCTCCCACATCGAAGTAAGCACTAGAGTTGCACTCTAAGTGACTTAGGAGCCTCGAAGATGCAAGGTAAACTTCGTGTTTGATCACAAGTTACTTGGCAAAGAAATATATCAAATAAGCACGACAAGATCATGAAAACAAGAACGACTCCATTAAGCAGGCTCCAAAAGAGAGCAAAAAACATATGGTCGATGATACATAGTTCACAATACAAAGTAAAACAAACGACACAAAAACAATATCGAAAGCTTCAACAATACAAATCGAAACACAAAAAAGATAGATTACACAAATTACAAAAAGATAGCAGAAGGAATGTAACATCTTCTATGCAGTATCTTCAACAATCTCCTCCACATGGTCATCACCAGTTTCAAGAGCATCTTCGCTATTAATTGTGACGACTTGATTCTCAGGTTTGGTACATTTACCAACACCATCACCACCAATTTCAGCGGCATTTTTCAAAGGCTCCTCCTTCGGCTCTTTGGCCTGAACCCTTTCATTTTGATTCTCCTTTTCCTCATTCTCATGTATACCACTTCCTTCATTTGGCTTCTCACCCCCTGTCATATGCACATCCATCACCACTTCTTCCTCTACAATAGGCTTCTTGCCCCCTGATTCTTCCACCACTTTTTCCTTATCCCCATTCTCTTCTTCACCACTCTCATCAACAATCTCTTCTTCGCTCACTTCTTCCTCGGACTCCTCGCTATTAGCCCTCTCATGTATCATCTTCGCCACTATAACTTAAACATCCTTAGGAGAAATCAACCCCTTGTCGGACTCCAATTTAGCATCAGGGTCATTTATCCCATTATGGTAATACTGTGGCTTCATCCCAAAACTCTTAAACAGCTCGCGAGTGTGACTACGGCTGACAGTCGTTCTATTGGGTTCTTCATCTATGTGCTGATTCAACGAAGCAACCTGCCTTTCAAGGAAATTGATCTCTTCACCCTTATCACTCAGCGGCATCACGACTCTTCTCCAATAAAGCAAACTCTTTTTGTTTATTCTTCAGCTGTAATTCCAGCTTTGAAACCAGTTCCGATTGAGTTTTAAAGTTTGCAGAAAAGGTATCTCGTTCACTAGCAACAGTTTCGAATTGCTTTCCCAAATCAACCACATTTCTTGTTTTCGAACAAATGAAATATCAACTCTAACAACAAGCAAAACAAAAATCAAAGAAATTGTTAATTCAACGCTGTTTTACCCTTATTCTTCACAAGCTCGTCCGAAAGATCATCCTTATCATGACGTAAGTTCAACAACTCCTCGTTGAGACGAGCAATCTCCTTTCTTTGTGAACTGGAAAAATTCAACAGTTACATGCCATGGTGATAACCCCGGAAAGTAAACAACGCGTTATTAAGCAAATAGCAGAGGTAAGAAAAGACTGCAACAATCAAAGAAACATACTTACCCCTTCGAGGAAAGCCTGGTGTTTGGTCCATTTCGAGTCTAGGGTCTTGCTATTCCAAACTCCATAAAAAGCTTGTGAAACAAAGGTAGCAAGAGAATATCGAGTTGACGCTTCGAATGATCCTTGGCATAAGCCTTCAGGTGGTCAGCAATGTCCTGGACGAAAGGACCAGATCGAGAACACTGCTCCATAAACTTCTAAATTTCCTCCTCGGAGTAGGATCTGTGGGAAAAGCTTGTAGGAACCGAAGGACCTCCAGAGGAAGGTACGGATTGTCGTAGTTCGGAAGCATCAATCAGCTGACAGTTAGTACCATACACATCCAAATTTACGCCAGAGCGAGGAAGATTTGATTCAAATTCAGCAGCTGAGGCAGCTGATGCACCCATGGTGGCAGAGGCAGCAGGCTTCTTCGTTGAATCACAGACATTTCGAAAAGCTTTTGGCAACGATCTCTTCGAAGGATGTTCGAGGGGAGTCTTTACATTTTTTTCGATCGATGAAGGACATCCTCCCCATCCTCGGTTTCTTCGTCTTCAACCTCCTCGATGGCAGCATTCAAGGGGCCCTCTACCTCTTTAGCAGCAGCCCTCGTAGAGTATCTATTTGAAGCAGATACTTTCGAAACAACCGCAATTAGGTTTACTCTCTTTCCCCAGGACCCCTTTCGCAATTTCTTACGTTCGGGATCTCCAATGCAAAACTTCATCAACCCCTGACCACCCGAAATCGCCTTTCCCTGCTGAAAAGCAGCCAATTCGTCAGGAAACAAATAGAGGCAGGTATTCATACCCATATCATAGATGAGGCAGGTTTTGTTTGTTACCTGATCACTTGCCCCTTTTCCAGCATTGGATTGGTTCGAATGCTTTTTTATTTTCTTCGACTCTTCACCATACTCCTGGTTCTGCATTATGTTCAGTCTCTCTTGTTCTTTCTAAGAAAGATCACGGCGTAAGAAAATAATTACAGAAAAACAAGGATGCTAAAAGCAAAATTACCATACCTTCGCTTTGTAAGCAACAATTTTATCTTGAGATTCCTTCTGCTCTTTCTCAGAGAAATGCATCTTATAATACTCAACAACTTGGAATGAATGACCGGTCTCGAAGCCTGTTCGTTCAATCTTTTGTTCTTCATCAGCATAGCCAAAAAGAATAGGGCCTTCGATAAGCACATGATTTGTAAACCACACATCGTCATTCGAATGACGAAGAAGTCTATTCGTAGTAGACTTGGTGGGATCTACATCATCAAGAACATGTGACCACGTTCAGCACCTTTCCGAACCTCACCCCCTTGGGAGCAGCCTCCTTAAGCAAGCTCTTTTCAACCTTGTAATGCTCGAAGAAATTATCAGCAGTCCAAAATTAAGGAGGTTTCGAATCCTCTGGTAAATCTTCGTAATAATTCGATCTACCTTCCGAGCGAGCCACCCACTCACTAATCAGCCGAATGGAATTACCAGTTAACTGCATCACGCCGCGAGGAGGAACGATTCGAGAATAAATCTCGTAAAACAAGGGATTTTTGGGATTATAAGGAATGGGAATCCGGCGCCCAACTGCTCACCGCTAAGTATAATCCGTCTGATGTTACAATCATACTTAAGAATAAGCTCAGGGGATAAGGTGAACTATTTATCAAACACTGTACAAGGGAAAAGTTTCATATTGAATCCAAGAAGCCCTGCCCTGTCTTCCCAACTAAGTTTGGGATCTACTACCTTCGCGGGAGAAATCTTTCCTTCAGAAACAACGTTCTTCTTAGGGGCATGAATACAATAGCAGAAACCCGAAAGGGAAGTCAGTACAAGTCGAAAATTAAGAAACTACCGCAAAGAAAGCATATCCAAGAAAAACTTACCATGATTGAAAATACAGAGAAAGAAAGAAAGGCCCTACAAGGAAGAACTTGAAGGGCTCAAAGTTTTTTGCAGGAGGAAAATTTGTAAAGAAGAGTAAAGTTGTAAAGGAGAAAGAAGATAGGTTTAAATAAAATAAACCCGAGACCGGGACAGCAGGTTAGATGGTGAAAAGGGGGACGACTGTTTCGAAAACATGCAAAGTTATGTGTGTCAGTCGGAGAATTAAAGGCTGGACACGTGTCTGGGAATAGGGAATACCAGAAGTTTCCTTCCTCGAACATTTCCAATCTTCGAATATGGAAAGAGGCAAACTGTAGGGGGATAAAACCATCGAGACACGTGTCAGGATCAAGAAGCAGAAGTAAGATAATAAGTAAAGAATCGCGAAGCAGGGAATAGAATCCGAGAGGATCTCACACATTAGTGAGTTGTCGCTATCTAATATCTGGAAAGATGCGCGTACATTGGGAAACAACCTGGAAGACATCGAATAAGGAGAGCTTGACACCAGAAAACTCGTAATCCTCGATTGGTGATCTCGAAGATAAGGCTTCGAGATAACAACTGCTTCGAAGACATTCCGAAGGCCTCCGAATTACTCGACAACCTCTGACACCACCACGAATGTATATTTTATCTTATTAGTTGTAATCCACTCGTAGTTCGGCCTATAAAAGGCGAGCTCGATCTCCATTATGGGGGTTGGATTTTTTTATAAGTCTTGGGACGTTTGAGTGGGATTAGGTTAGTATCAACCTCCTTAGGTCTTTAAGCACAACATCCATGTATTTGTAATCGGAGAAATGCTTTGTTTAATAAATGCTTTAATCTTCATCATGTCTTCGAATATGTTTTAGTTCATCTCGACCTTTTTATTAGCTTATCTCGTTATCATGTTCAGTATTAGAATAACTCTTTAAATCTGTATATACATGGATGTTAGGTATAATGTCTCTAAGCAGATTTTATACTGACACAGTAATAGTTTTCTAGTTTAAGATCACCACTTAAAATAATTAAGTTTTTGATCAACAAGGGAAAGAAAACCTTGATCTCTTAAACCCAAAAATAGTGTTACAAGTGCTACTAATATGTGTGAAAATTGTCTCACAATCAAAGAAGAATTGTGCTTAAAATAGCCTTTAAAAGACCATAACACTTAAGTCCACGAACTGGTTAACCGGCTCTGACCTGGTCACGCCCTTAGGTTGGCGAACCTAGTTGCTTAGAAAGACCAAATCTACATGAGATACACATAAACATAAGGATTTATTAGTGATTTGTGGAGATATCATTACATAGATTTACATGAGAACTTAAGTGTTATTCATGTTCTTGAGTAGAGGAGTAGTAGAGAAGGAGATGGGGGTAGAGAGAGAGATAATTGAGACCATCCCTTTCTTTTAGGGTTACATTGCTATTTATATGAGACCTACTCGACGGATTTACTAAACTACCCTCAAAGGGAATCATATGCTAGAGTTCTTCTATGGTGTATCTCCTCCTAGGGAAAGCTAAGTTACACCGGCCTTAGCTTGGCACCACATAGCAAATACACTCCAACACCCAATAGTCATGAGTCTTCTTCCGCCAACAAGCATGGTCGGCGACATCAGTTTCCATTCTTCTAACTTCAGCGGACAAGCCTTTTACTGGATAAAGATTGCCGACGCGGATCCCCTTGAGTTAACGAGTCAACTCTGACAACCTGACCACTTTGATCTTCTCATAAATGCGCAACTACTTTCCAGCTTCCTGTCGGTGACATGTCCTTTACCCGCTGACAACAGTTTGCCCTCCATTCTTCTGGCGATATTCGCTGATGTAGCCTCAGCGGTCATTTGTTGATGTAGCCTCAGCGACATTGTATGTTAATGTAGTCCTTGGCATTCCACCCGCTGATCTCCTATGCATGGCGATAAACCTAAACTTCTGTTGATGATTATGTGCTTCTCATTGATAGTCTTCTTACGTAGCCTCACCTCTAGGATGCTTTTATTTTTAGAAAGCATTTTCTACACTCACATTTTGCCCCTTTGCTTATGGATGGTTCGCAGATTAATCCTTAAGCAAAATCTCCTTGAAGCGTCATCTGGTGTAGGCGGAGTAAGAAATAATGTCTTCGAAGTAGCTTGGCTGGATCTATTCTTGATTTGGATGACTTTTTTCGGCGAACTGTCTTGGACGAATCTTCTGTTGGCGGCCATGGCTCTGACATGGATTGGCTGTAGATGGTGAAAAATGAGAGAGGGACAAGATTGTCAAAACACTCTCGAAACCATGTCTTATTAAAGGCAGTCGCCTATTCAGGCTCATCTCTATAGCTCAGAATGCAACCCATTCCATTAGCCGAACAAACTCTCTATGAGCTCTCTCTTATAACTCCAGTGGGGAGGGTAATATCATAGGGCAGTACTAATGATCTCACCAACATATTAAACCCATTAATCAGCTCAGAGCCAGACCTCGCTTGATGGTACACGGTGAAGAATCAACAGAGACGTGTCCTCATGGATTTCCTCTTAAATATGACTCAACATACGAGTCTCGGTGCAAACCTCAGGAATATTGAAGCTCCAGGCCGGTCCAGAGCTCTCTGAGAAGCATACACCAGCCTAAATAGGCCTAAGCGGACCTAATCCCAAGTTCAGGAAGATCTAGCATACCATGGATAAACACGCCATGACCTCAGGTGTGTTGTAGCATAGGCACTCACACCGCGACTAAGGCACAAGCTGCCCCAAAGTCGACCTTGGCCAGACGTCAAAGCCATAAACGCCACATAGCATGGCACCACAAACCATGAGTCACCATGGATTCACAAAATCAGCATTGGCCAAGAAGCCAAGGCCATGGCGTAAAACGCCACAAACCTACAAAGAGCATGGCCGCAAACAGGCTGGCCTTGGCCATAGTCCAAGGCCGTGGCGCCATACCCCATGGCGCCACAACAAATATTCCTTGGCCAAAGGCCAAGGCCGTGGCGCCATAATCCATGGCGCCACAACAAGATG